>JADBJO010004231.1:102500-115000 GCA_016801955.1 Conus betulinus | reverse complement strand
GAAAAAAAAATAAACAAGAAGAAAAGAGGGTGAGGAAAAAAAAAGAAAATGATATCAATACGAATAAGGGCATAAACGATATATAGGAAGCACATGTTGTTTTTCTCAACTACGCTAACCGGTAAGTTCTCTTGCCCACAGAATTGAGAAAGAACAGGCTTGTAAATTTATAAGCGTTCCATATTACAATTTGAACAGGCATACATATAAACCAGAGAGACTTCGAAAACAAACACACACACGCAGAAACTCACACCCAGACATATGCATTCCCTTTCGCAAGTTGTGTAAAATTTGGGGAAGGAAAAAAAAAAAAAAACCACACCCTTCCCCATACATATATCTACATTCACATACACACACGTGGTGAAAATAACAGCACCCTGGATATTATTACACACTTTCCCCTCCCTCCCATTTCTGTAGGGGGTATAATTTCTGCCATATTTGCAGAGAATGAATGAAACGAGGATGAGAAAATCAAAATAAGTAAATAAAGATACAGTTTGTACTTTTTCATCGATGACAACATACAACATACTACACACGCTGAACAGTAATGAGAGAGAGAGAGAGAGAGAGAGAGAGAGAGAGAGAGAGAGAGAGAGAGAGAGAGAGAGATTCCAAGTCAAAAGAAAGGTGCATGTTGTTGTATTTTTCATGGAATCCAGCATATAATCAAATCGCACACAACTTTTCTTTTCCTTTCCTGGTGTTGGATGTTTATCATTTTTTAAAAAACCTTCCTGCTCCCCCCCCCCCCCCCCCCCCCTGCCTCTCTGTCACGTCCTGTACCACCATCACTGCCGCCATCACCACCCCCACTATTCTGTTCTCGCATCTTCTCTGTTCGACGGAGCAGAATTTTGTGAGTTTAGTTTCAGGGCCACATGGCCGTCTTTCCCCACCAGACATGGTTCAGTTCAGCTTGATGGTGATTTCGTGTGATGGTGGTGACAGAACAGACAGACAAACAGCCAGCCAGCCAGCCACAGCAGCATTGTTGGTGAAAATATAACCAACAGAGTGGTGGAACCACCAGTTACACTGACCGTGCCAGTGGCCATGTAGTACAATAGCACTCCGTAGGACCACCAGTCGGCTGTTTTGCTGTACGGCTGTCCTCGTAGTACCTGCATCAGTCCAGACAAGACAAGGCAAGACAGGAGTTAAATTCATTGAGAACCTTATAGAGGGGACATGAAAATAGCACATTCAATATAATTTCATCAAAGCATAATAAATATACAATAGATTAAATGACATGATTTCACGTAAGACAGACGGGGAGAAAATTGTGCATACAAAAGACAACTGACACGGTAACAACATAGCATATGGCCAGTTTAGGAGGCATTCATAATTCTTTTCAGCAATTTTACTCGTTTTGTTCACTTGGGTTGCTCTGACGTTAAACAGTAAATTAAATTTTAAGATAATATTTGAGCTCTTGTTTTTGACAAATGTTCAGTCTTATGTTCATGGAAGAACTGACATTTTAATACATAGTGAAACTCGCTGCCGATTTGTCTCCGGCATTGCATTTTTGACATGGTGCTCCCTTCAGTGGTGCACCTTGTTTTCCCATCTCTTTGCATAGGCGATCTGTGGTTCAAAGGCTAGAAACGGATGGGTAAACAAGATTTTCAGGTGGTACTTTTAGACAGCCTTCAAATGATAATTCATTTTTAACACGTGCAGCACCAGAGCTGTGAAATCTATTTACAGCGCAATGAAGAGAGTAAGGAGGTGGATATTGCGAATGGGGTGGGGTGGGGGTGGGGGAGCGAGAGAGGCAGGGGAAGATTGTAGGTAAGAGTGCAAAATGTGTTGATGACTGTCCCACTTACGGCCACGCACACAAGTAATGCGTTGACAGTAAACAAACATACAAACACTTTCCGTTACCCACTCCCACCTCCCACCCCTCACCCCTGCACTCAATTAATGACGAGAGAGAGAGAGAGAGAGAGAGAGAGAGAGAGAGAGAGAGAGAGACAGACAGACAGACAGACAGACAGACAGACAGACAGACAAGTCATGTGGGTTTTTTCTGCCCCGAACCGGCTCCTACCCAGAGTTGAGTTTGCTGCGGACTCAGTTGGAAGACTGGGACCACACAGTCGAGTTTCATCCACTTAATGGATGCGTTTTCTGAGAGTGTTGCTCAAATTTCCTGACCAACACTGCAGGTGCCTGTATCTCTCGGGCCTGGTTGACGCCGGGATATATTATGATGAAAGGAAGCGTAGAGTACAGCCCTGTCATGTAGTCTCAGACCGAAATGGAAATCCGTAGCATCATCTAATCATCCTCATTCTCATCGATCAGCATTAAAAAAAAAAATGTCTCAAATTCTGTGGCCCTTCATGCCTGCTCTCATGGTGACCTCAATTTCGATGTCCTCTCCACGTCTGTGGCCTTGGTTTGGTTCCGTCGGGGTCACCGGTATCGGCGAGTCCATGGGGGCTGTCGTTGGACGGACGTGGTGGCGCCCTCCGGAGGGAGAGCTCACTCACGCCGGCTCCGCGACTAAGCAATTATTGTCGTCAGTAGGGGGCTTAGTAGGTGGTGTCCTGCGTATGTTAGATCAGAACAGGCGCCACTGAACACCACCGAAGTGACTCGGCAGCAGTGCAGTGTCTCCTCGGTTGCCTCTTGACGACTTGACATTGACTGTTCCCTGTGGATTGCCGGTGCGGGGCTGCGGCGGGGGACCAGCGGGCTGTGGCTGTGGACAGGGTGTGGGAATGAGCGGCGTGGGTGCACTGCCTCTGAGTGGCGCAGGCTGTTAGTCACAGCAAAGAACCTGCAAAAAAAAAAAAAAAGACCAGAGAACCTGCAGAAGAAACGGAGCGGCAGACACCAGAGAACAGAAACCAGGGGGCTGTTAGAGTAGGGAACACAGGGGTGGGGGCTGTTAGGTGCGGAACACATCATCTACACCCCACACAGACGGAGGGGCTGTTAGACATAGTACAGCGTGCCACAGGGACTGTTAGACACCATAGAACGTGGTCAGTGAAGGCGGTCACCATAATGCTCAGTCCGAAGTCACACAGGAGCGGATGTAGCCCGCTGAGTCCAGCAGGACGGCTGTCCAGCTTCAGGTCCCTGCAAGACCAGAACCGCCAACGAAATGACCGCGCGGACCTTGTCCTGCACACAAACAGAGGGAGTTGACTCGTTTAGTCACGGGACATGATGGATATTGGTGATTTTAGAACCGGGCACAACGGACTACTGTCAGACAATTTTCCAGTTGACAGAAATGATTGCTGATTAAAAGATTAGAAAAAAAAAAAAACCCTGGGCTCTTTTCTCCATAGTCTGCTGTCTGTCTGTCTGTTAGTCACCATAGTATCTGTCTCTCTCTCTGTCTCTCTAGTCCTGTCTGTCTCTGTGGCTGTCTGTCCATCTGCTCTCTGTCTCTGCTCTCTCCCATAGTCTTTCTGTCTGCCTCTCTCTCTCTCTGTCTCCCCCCCCCCTCTCACCTGTCTGGCTGTCCGTCTGTCATAGAACTGTCCGTCCGTGGCTGTTGTCTGTAGAACCTGAACACAGTGCTCCCATGTCTTTGTCATGTCTGAACACTGCAATGGCTGTTAGTCTCTCTAGAACCTGTCTCTCTCTGGCTGTTAGTCTCTCTCTCCTCTCTCTCTCTCTCTCTCTCTCTGAACTCTCTCTCTCTCTCTCTCTCTCTCTCAGTCGCAATGGTGTTAGTCACCACACAACCTGAACCGGTCAAAATGTTCTTATCGTGAAGAAAGGACAGGGCCGCCAGAAGCTGAGCACCATAGAACCTGCACACAACGGAATGGCTGTTAGTCACCATAGAACCTGCACACAACGGAATGGCTGTTAGTCACCATAGAACCTGAACACAGTGCAATGGCTGTTAGTCACCATAGAACCTGCACACAGCGGAATGGCTGTTAGTCACCATAGAACCTGCACACAGCGGAATGGCTGTTAGTCACCATAGAACCTGCACACAACGGAATGGCTGTTAGTCACCATAGAACCTGAACACAGTGCAATGGCTGTTAGTCACCATAGAACCTGCACACAGCGGCAATGGCTGTTAGTCACCATAGAATCTGCACACAGCGGAAACAATGGCTGTTAGTCACCATAGAACCTGAACACAGTGGAATGGCTGTTAGTCACCCATAGAACCTGCACACAGCGGAGCGGCTGTTAGTCACCATAGAACTCTGAACAGCGGAGCAATGGCTGTTAGTCACCATAGAACCTGCACACACAGCGGAGCAATGGCTGTTAGTCACCATAGAACCTGAACACAGTGCAATGGCTGTTAGTCACCATAGAACCTGCACACAGCGGAGCGGCTGTTAGTCACCATAGAACCTGCACACACAGCGGAATGGCTGTTAGTCACCATAGAACCTGCACACAGCGGAATGGCTGTTAGTCACCATAGAACCTGCACACAGCGGAGCGGCTGTTAGTCACCATAGAACCTGCACACAGCGGAGCGGCTGTTAGTCACCATAGAACCTGCACACAGCGGAGCGGCTGTTAGTCACCATAGAACCTGCACACAGCGGAGCGGCTGTTAGTCACCATAGAACCTGCACACAGCGGAGCGGCTGTTAGTCACCATAGAATCCTAGAAACACAGCGGAGCGGCTGTTAGTCACCATAGAACCTGCACACAGCGGAGCGGCTGTTAGTCACCATAGAACCTGCACACAGCGGAGCGGCTGTTAGTCACCATAGAATCTCAAACAGCGGGCGGCGGCTGTTAGTCACCATAGAATCTGCACACAGCGGAGCGGCTGTTAGTCACCATAGAATCTCAAACAGCGGAGCGGCTGTTAGTCACCATAGAATCTCAAACAGCGGAGCGGCTGTTAGTCACCATAGAACCTGCACACAGCGGAGCGGATGTTAGTCACCATAGAATCTCATACAGCGGAGCGGCTGTTAGTCACCATAGAATCTGCAAACAGCGGAGCGGCTGTATAGTCACCATAGAACTCACACAGCGGAGCGGCTGTTAGTCACCATAGAACCTCACACAGCGGAGCGGCTGTTAGTCACCATAGAACCTGCACACAGCGGAGCGGATGTTAGTCACCATAGAACCTCACACAGCGGAGCGGATGTTAGTCACCATAGAACCTGCACACAGCGGAGCGGATGTTAGTCACCATAGAACCTCACACAGCGGAACAGATGTTAGTCACCATAGAACCTCACACAGCGGAGCGGATGTTAGTCACCATAGAACCTGCACACAGCGGAACGGATGTTGGTCACATAGAACTCACTTGGCGGAACATGTTGGTCACCATAGAACCTCAGCAGGGCGGATTTTAGCACCATAGAACTACACAGCGGAACAGAATATGAGATATAAACCTCACACACCATTTGACCTGTTAGTCACCATAGAACCTGTCACCATGCGAAGATCTACTGTGCTATGGGCATGTGACAGGATCTAAATGGCCTGGCTAAAACAGGCCCCTAGGGAACTGTAGCAGGAAGGGAGACAGACGGGAAGGCAGGACAACAAGACAGACTGACAGGGTGTAGAGTAGAAAGGGGAAAACGTCTGCAGAGACCCAGGTCTTTGCACACAACTGACAGAAGTGGGGGCACCTGGTGAACTGTTCTTCAATGTGGGGCTCCCAATGACTCTCCACGGAGTTAAGGGAGAAGTAGGAGAAAGAACACGTACTTCATTTGACCCACGCTTTCCACCGCACCCTGCCTACCAAAACCACACAGTCTGTCATACCGTACTATGCCACCTTATTTCATATGATAACACATCAAAGCACGCCACGCCGCTTCACACCACGTGATCTCACGTCACAGCGCACCTCCATGAAGCGATGCCACACCCCACACCACACACGCTTCACACCACGTGATCCCACGTCACAGCGCACCTCCATGAAGCGATGCCGCACCACACCCCCCACACCGCTTCACACCACATGGTCCCATGTCACAGCGCACCTCCATGAAGCGATGCCGCACCACACCCCACACCGCTTCACACCACGTGATCCACGTCACAGCGCACCTCCATGAAGCGATGCCACACCACACCCCACACCGCTTCATACTACCGTGCCACACCACACACTGCCACTCCATGTCACGTCAGATCGAACCAAATCACGTCATATAAATGATATATATATATATTGTTTATATAGTCTGGTCGACCGCACAAGGCCTTTCCGGCATTGTTAATCTTATTCGGGAAAAAAGATCCACATCCTTATAAAAGAAAAGTCACATCCTTTAAAAAGGTCACATCCTAAAAAAAAAAAAAGGTCACATCCTAAAAAAAAAGGTCACATCCTAAAAAAAAAAGGTCACATCCTTAAAAAAGGTCACCCTTAAAAAGTCACACCTTAAAAAGGTCACATCCCTGATAAAGATCACATCCCTTTAAAAAAAAGTCACATCCTTAAAAAAAGGCCACATCCTTAAAAAGGTTATATCCTTGAAAAAAGCCGTCCTTAAAAAAGGTCACATCCTTAAAAAGTCATATCCTTGATAAAGGCCACACCTAAAAAAACACACACATCCTAAGAAAGGTCACATCCTTTAAAGAGGTCACATCCTTTCAAAAGGTCAAATCTTTCAAATAGGCTGCAGTCTGGAAACAGTGGCAACAAACAAAGCAAAACAGTGTGCGATTAATGATACGTCAGAAAAAAAACAGTATGGGACAGTTAAGAAAGGGGAAAAAAAAAAAGCAGAGTGAATGACATCCTTCAGACTAGACCGTTTCGAGAGCACCATCCATTCCTTTCATTTTTCAGTACCAAATTAGAAAGAAAAAAAAAAAACAATCAACGAAAAGCATTTAAATCGAACCAAACAAAACAAAAGCAAAGCAAAACAAGATCAAACGAAATGAAACCAAACAAAATGAAACAAAACAAAACTTCAAGAGCCGCTATATACTGACAAAGACTCACAGCAGAACGGTCAGCCAGGGTCCACTCTGGCCAGTGTGTACAATTTTTGAATCTTTGTCGCCAGATTGGTGGGGGGGGGGGGGGGGGGGGGGGGGGGGGGGGGGGGGGTGTGGGGGGGTGGGGGGGGGGGGGGGGGGGGGGGGCGTGGTCAAACAGAGCGTCTGCCTGAGAACCTACGGGTCGTGAGTTCGAACCTCTTGTTGGGGGTGACTAAAAAGCCCCCCCTATCCCATCCAGCAGTTAAGGAGTACCTGATTCATTTCAGGGAAGATTAAAAAGCAACGGAAGGAGAAGGGATGCGTTCTATTTATCACCGTACCGTGCCCAAGACTCAGGGAACATCTGTTAGTTGAATGCCATCACGGCGACTAGGCTAGAGAACTTTAACTGTTTCTTTCAATTAACAACAGAATCAATACTTAAAAACAAAAAAAGCTAACATGTAAGACTCTTGACCAGCAAAAAAAAAAAAAAAAAAAAAAAAAAGAGTTTTTAGACCAAGAATAGCTAATGCTTTAACAACGGGAGAGGATAAGTCTACGACAGTGAAGACAGGCGGTGGTGGTGGAAGGACGAACGAGGAAAAAAGAGTGACAGAAAAGAGAAAGTTACCCGCACAGAACTTGTGGAAGACAGGGGAGCTACTGGTTCTGTACGAGCCCTCAGGCATTCCCATCGATCAGACTATACCACGTCACACCAAAATCGCCCTACGCCACACACCAGACCTCTATCCCACCGTACACCACGTCACACCACATCATCATTCTACTTCATACCAAATCACATCAAAGCCAACTAGCCCCAGACTACTCCAAGTCACACCACCCCACTAGATTACATTACACCACAGCAGCACCGCTTCGAATTATATCATATTACATCCTTCCTTTACGACATAATTCATGGCAAAAAAATCACACACACCCAGCACACACACACACACACACACACACACACACACACACACACACACACAGAGGCACAACACACACACACACACACACACACACAGGCACAATCAGTAATGTTTGTCGAGCACATTATGTTACTGTGTGAGTAGATGTTGGTGAAGGACCCAAAGAGGCGTCCCGGCCAGTCGGCAGAGCAACGGCAATGCCTGAAGGACGACCCTTTCTTCTCCTGCATTGACTGGTCAGTCCTCTACGTGCGCGCGCGCGCGCTTGCGCACACTCACACACACACACACACACACACACACACACACACACACACACACACACACACACACACACACACACACACACACACACACACACACACACACACACACACAGAGTAAGCCTGCCACCCATGCCACCCATTGACAACAAGCTTCACCTGACGTTGGGTTCTGGGAACCTGCCTACAGACCGCAGGGTCTCCGTCAGGGAGCCGCCTTCCGCCAGCTCCATCAACAAGTAGAAGGCTACCTGCACAACGAAAACTGCAGCGTCTTGATACTGACTTTTAAAACAACGACAACAACAACAAAAAACAAAGAAAAGGAAACACAAACATCCCTCTCAAATTACAGATACACACACAGACATAGAGGGACAGACAGGTACACGACACACAGACACAGACATAGACACACAGACAGACAAACAAACAAATGGACAGAGAGAGAAACAGACAGACAGACAGGTAGGCAGATTGGCAGGCAGGCAGGCAGGCAGACAGAGATATCCAGGGAATGGGTCATGTTTGCAGGAGAGGAAGGAGGGTAAGGGAGGGTGGGGTGGGGGAGCGGCAGGATTACATTATTACACCCCCATTACATTCCAAAAGTCTCTGCAGATGAATTAACCGCCTATTAACAGGTATCGATTTCAGCATCGAAACTGACATATTCAGCGCGAAAACTGACCGATTTCTCTTAGCTGCACTCCCATGTCAGTGAAGTGGCTTAAACACATCGGATATTCTTGCTGCACAGTTACAATGGCTAAAGCTGAAAGTGCACATGTAAGATATTGGGATACTGACCATCAAAAATATCATTCAGCTTTTATCTATTTTTTCAGGTATCTATCTATATTTGAAGCCTTTCCAAGTCTGAACAAATAGCACATGAGAACATTAGAGCACAGTCGATTTACGAATGATTAATCTGCAGCAATGTGTTCGATTATTTCATTTTTGATTTACAAACTGTCTTATTAGACTTATCAGTCCATAAGAAATAAACACCGCGTCTGATAATTTAATTCTAAGACGCATTACGTATATATCATGAATTTGTTTAGATATCTTTCATGCTTAAGAGACGAACAATGGAGTTGGTGTCCATTATTTATAGATTACGTTTTATTTCAATATAAATCGGTTTGATACAGAAATGATGGTGCTGCATAATTATTCGAAAATCGGTACGCCATAAATGCACGTGCTGAAACTCATCATGGCCGATACCATAGAAACATCTCTAAATCTCTCCATTTCCATCTCCTACATCATTATTTCTCCCCATCACACCAGGGAAAGTGACAAGATTCTCTAATAGCAGCTAGAGTTCGAGAGATATACGTAAATGGTATGCTGCCTGGTTAGGCCTGTTCGTACACCCGTGGTTCGGCAGAAACCCCGTATATGGTGGGTCGCATAACTATTTCTCTCCGTATACCCGGAGTTCGGGAATTGTTCACAGATGGTAGACCACGACATTATTCTTCTCAAGCAACAACGTTCAGGAGATACTCAATACGGCTAAGCTACATCAGAATTGTTTCAATAAATACCGTAAGTTCAGCAGGTACGAAGGAAAGCTAAGCTACATCAGTACTTCTCTAAGTAAATACCCACAGTTACTTTTCTCATCCCAGAGTGATAAATCCAATGGAACAGCAGGCGCTCCCAGCACGGCCTCGCCTCATCCACTAGCACACACACAGCCAGCTGCCAGTCATGGCAGTCATCAGAATTTGTAGCAGAAATTCACCGCATTTTCACTGACGACAAAAGTACTCTGAATCTGAATCGACACACTCTGGAAACTCAAAAGCTAGAGACTGTTTAGCAGTCAGTCTCAGGGCGCTAGTTTCGGCGATGTTTTCATACTCCCTATCAACCGCCGCTCCCCCCCCCCCCCCGTTTCTTTCTACCCACCCAATTCCCCCCCTACTCCTTAACTCCCTTCCTCCACTTTTCGTTCACCACCCACCCTCTCTCTTCTCTACATACACGCGGACGTAGATCACCCTTAGTTTGGAGACCTGGTAACGAGGGCAATAATCAAAGGTCAGATTTCGTGTAAGGCACAAGGGCCTACGATCAATTTCGATTCGGCGTCCCCCTCCTTCCCTCCTCTACCAACCCCACGACCTCCCCCCCCCCTCCCTCCCCCACCCTACCCGCCCTTCTTTCTACGTCGATTTTCCATAGCATCACCAACCTTCTGCGACAACCCACGCCCTTCACCTCTGGTGTTAGCGGACACAGCCTTACCTTGGTCTGGAAGCAGGAAATAGAGGCGATGATGAAAGACCGGGCCAGGGCACAAAGCAGAACCCATTGTCCCTTTCAATCAATGGACATGCTGTTCCCTCCCTCCTCCCCTCCCCCCCCCCCCCCCCCCCACCCCACCCCAATCAATCAATCCCCCCCCCCCCCTCCACCGTCCCCATCTCTTCTTCTTCTGCTCCCCACACTCATCACCTCTCCCGCCCCTCTTCTGGCACACCCCCAGGTCCACCTCGCCGACGCAGGAAACGCAAGGACCGTTATCACAAGCGAGTCCTGGACCGGAAGCGGAATCAGCAACAGGTCAATGCCGCCGATTTTTCCTACCAATCGGAAGAAAACTTAAAGAATTCGACGAATAACATAGACTGAAAGACTGGAGAAGCTCTATGGATCTCTGAGGGCCTCCGCTGTATAGCAGCCTTCGTCAGTGCCTCTGGGGTTCCTGTCTGAGTGTACGGAGAAGAAGAAGAAGAAGTCTGACATATATGTTTCAATTTTTTTTGTATAAAGAAGAGAGACAGACATGGAAGACAGAGGCGAAGTTTAAAACGATTAAATGTATAATAAGCTTCTTTCCTTAAAAAAAATCATTTCATATCTTCGAAATAACCAACAGATATACAGACTTTCATGAAGGGCAAGGATTCAAGAAAAGGGTATCTTTTCAAATTCCATTCAGCTATATAATTTTTGTCCCAAAGCACTAGAATTAGTAGCGGCCTCTGACTGGCAGAGACAGCTGCTGGTATTGATATTCTCTTGGTTGTTTTTTACAATCAACTTGCATGATCCTCTACCCGACTGATCGTCTCCATCCACAGGAGCAAGCTAGAGGTGAAAAACGCTTTGAACTGTTGTCCCAGTTTTGTACAGGAAAAGATGTTAACATCTTTCGAGGCAACAGGGGCAATAGAGGAATCAATTGTTATCACCGGTTTTCACCCAAAATAATGACCGTTGTCTCTGTTTTCTTGGGAAAACAGTTTTTACCTCGAGACAAAAAAGACAAAAAACAAAAAAAAAAAAAAAAAAAAAAAAAAAAAAGAAGAAGAAGAAGAAGAAGAAGAAGCGGTAACAGGGAAACCAGACATTGCCGTTGTTGTCCCTGTTTCCCGTACGAAACGCGCATGCGCTCTGGTATCATGGGTATCACTGCGCGGACTGTCGGGTTGGCAACAGATGAATTGTGGGTTTATCGGACACAATCACAAGAAGGAGCACCAGAATTTGGCCAAGCACGTAGCCTGTATAAATGATAGAGACACAGAATAGAAAGAAAGATGATAATTATGTAAAGAAACTAGTCTCCGATTGTGCTTCTTTCTATTAAACTCACACTTTGCCTTCAACAGAAATATGATACTTGCTGGATTTAACGATTAGAGGTTTAGAATTCAGAATAACTTCATTACAGCTACGAGTAAAGAAATTAAAGAACTGATTTCGGATTGTACACGGCAATGAAAATTTAACCGTGCATCCTACGTAGTAACGTCCCCTGGCTGGCGCGTAATGTACGTTTCCTTGGTAAAATACTGAGAATGGGCAGTCGGGAATACAGAGAAAACAGATTGAACTGCAATAATGACTAATATCCCTGTCATCAGCGTGTTCCTGAAGAATATTAATAGTGCTCCTAGAGGAAAATAGAAAAACAAAAACAAAGGCTTTTGGCGTTTCTATGCTCCCATACCCATTTTCTCCTCCTACCTCATTCTCTATCTGTCTGCATTCTTAAAAGAGGACACAGCTCTAAGTGGAGTGGAAGCAGTCAAACGCGTGGAGACGAATGGACAGTCACGCGCCACGGGCCAGAGGGACCGTACTTTTTGTCAGACCAGTTCGGTGCCCATTCTGGCATCCTCACCCCAATCCCCTGATCCCTACCCACCAAGTTCCTCTTTCGATTTTCAGGTCCTCTCCACAATCCTTTCTTCCCTTCTTTCCTCTTTGATAACCACACACAGGTCTCTCTTTCGATATATATATATATATATATATATATATATATATATATATATATATATTTAGGAGCACTATTATTATTCTTCAGGAATGTATGTA
>JADBJO010004231.1:75000-90000 GCA_016801955.1 Conus betulinus | reverse complement strand
CTTCCTAAATTGTTGAAATGGTGAGGCTGACATTTTGAAATTCCTCATCTACAGTCACACCTAAACACGATGCATGTCTACCCCGTTCGATTGAAATGCTGTTCAAAATAGAAATGCTGTTCAAAATGGAAATGCTGTTCAAAATAGAAATGCTGTTCACAATAGAAATGCTGTTCACAATAGAAATGCTGTTCAAAATAGAAATGCTGTTCACAATAGAAATGCTGCTCAAAATAGAAATGCTGTTCACAATAGAAATGCTGTTCAAAATAGAAATGCTGTTCAAAATAGAAATGCTGTTCACAATAGAAATGCTGGTCAAAAATAGAAATGCTGGTCAAAATAGAAATGCTGTTCACAATAGAAATGCTGGTCAAATAGAAACGCTGTTCAAAATGGAAAATGGAAATGCTAGTCAAAATGGAAGTGCTGTTCAAAAATAGAAATGCTGTTCAAAATGGAAATGCTGTTCAGAATAGAAACGCTATTCAAAATAGAAAATGGAAATGCTGGTCAAAAATGGAAGTGCTGCTCAAAATGGAAATGCTGTTCAAAACGGAAATGCTGTTCAAAATGGAAATGCTGTTCAAAATAGAAATGCTGTTCAAAATAGAAGTCCTGTTCAAAATGGAAGAGCTGTTCAAAATAGAAGTGCTGTTCAAAATGGAAGTGCTGTTTAAAATGGAAATGCTGTTCAAAATAGAAGTGCTGTTCAAAATGGAAGTGCTGGTCAAAATGGAAATGCTGTTCAAAATGGAAATGCTGCTCAAAATAGAAGTGCTTTTCAACATGCTGGGGGCAAACGGGAAGTTCAGCAGTGTTTTCCGCAACTGGTTATAGTTACAGGTTTATTTGTGGTGAGGTGCATTTCAACTGAGAGTGAATTCTATCAATTTGGTGCATCATGGAGATGCTCCCGCAGAAACTTTTCTCTTGCTTATCAGTTGCATTCACTGATCAGAAGTTATGAATATCTTTCTGCTACCCCCTCCCCTCCCCTCCCTCCCCTCCCCTCACCTCCCCTTCTACCCCCTCTCTTTCTCTCTGAAAACAAAAATTGAACAAAGTCGGATCCGTGTCTGGATTTATCTGAAAGGAACAAAACAATCAGGCTGTCTGTCTGTCTGTCTGTCTGTCTCTGTCTGCCTGTCTGTCTCTCTGTTATCTCAGTCTCTCTCTGTCTGTCTGTCTCTCTGGCCTGTCTGTCCCCCCTCTCTGTCCGTCTGTGTCTATCTCTGTCTCTCTCTGTCTATCTCTCTGTCTCTGTCTCTCTCTATCTCTTTTCTCCATTCCTTCCCCCCCTCCACCCCCCCTCTCTTTCACTGACCCTTTAATGAGGGATAACACAATCCCTTTGAAGAACTGACCGAATCAGCCTGAACTGATCAGCCTGATTGCACTATGCAGAAATTACCCATCTTCCTTTGGAAGAGGAGTTGTGTTTGATGCTGAAAAAAGGAACTCTAATGATCCATCTCTTTGTGTGTGTGTGTGTGTGTGTGTGTGTGTGTGTGTGTGTGTGTGTGTGTGTGTGTTTTCTTCTCTGGGAAAACTGCTGCGACTGATTCAGAAATTAAACTCCCTTATAATCCAGGTAATCAAGAACGGCAACTATCAAATATTGACAATGTGAAGCCCCCGTCCCATCCCCCCTCCCCCCCCCCCCCCCCCACCCCCCTCCCCCATCCTTTCCCACCTCCCTCCCGCTGCTGGTTCTTCTCTTTGAGACTGTCATTCTAATGATGGAGAAGAAGAACGTAGAGAAGAAACTTGGTGTGTGACAAGAGAGGCATGGAACAGACTGATTTATAGCCGGAGAAAAAGACCGTTCCTCCTTTGATGCTCAGCTTCGGATGGCTGTTCAAAGAAACTGCTGAGGGTGCTACTATTCTGGTGCCTTGTCCTCTGGAAATAGTGAACATTGATTTAAAAAAAAAAAATTCAGCTTCCTTTAAATAATGGACGTAATACAAGCAGCGGATAACGATCCAGATCGACAGTGCGGATCCCTCCACTTTCTGCTCTCTCTCTCTCTCTCTCTCCTCTCTCTCTCTCTCTCTCTCTCTATCTCTCTCTCTCTCTCTCTCTTTCTCTCTTTATGTCTGTCTCTCTCTGTCTGTGTCTCTGTCTCTCTCTGTTTTGTCTGTCTGTGCCTCTCTCTCTCTCTGTCTATCTCTCTCTCTATCCATCTCTGTCTGTATCTGTCTATCTGTTTGTCTGTCTGTCTGTCTGCCTCTCTCTCTCTTTCTCTCTCTGTAAGTCTTGCTCCCCTCCCCCCCTCTCTCTCTCTCTTCCCTTTCTCTCTCTCTTCTCAGTGTGTGGCTCTCTGTTCCTTTGTACTGAGTGTTAAAATACTTTGACGATTATGTCAGCACAAGTAACATCCCTCTCCCTCCCTCCCTTCCTTCCTCTCTCAATCAGTCAATCAATCAGTGACGCATAAAAACAATCCCTTCCCCATCTGTCTCCCTCAACTTTGACAAAACAGTAAATGATAATAATGAAACGAAGAAGAAAAAGAAGAACGAAGATAGCAAAGTACAAAAATACAAAAATACACATGAAAATAAGAAATCCGAGAGAGAGAGAGAGAGAGAGAGAGAGAGAGGAGGAGAGAGAGGAGAGAGAGAGAGAGAGAGAGAGAGAGAGGAGAGAGAGAGAGATTCAGACTGACATTCACATCTAAATTCAGATTCAGATTCAGATGTTTATTCTTATAGGCCTTGGCCCCTCAGAAGGGGTGTGTGTACATAAAACACAACACAACACAACACAACACACACACACACACACACACACACACACACACACACACACACAGAGAGAGAGAGAGAGAGAGAGAGAGAGAGAGGAGAGAGGAGAGAGAGGAGAGAGAGAGAGAGAGAGAGAGAGCTGAACGATATGCAGAGAGGGTGGTGAAGTAAGCATAAATGATGCGATTTGTTTCCATCCAGTCCTCGGACAAGGATGTAAATAGATGAATATATGAATAAGTAGACAAGCAAGAAACAAGAAAAGCAAAGCGTACAAAATACATCTGAACAATCAACAGTGCATGAAACGTACCCATCTCCCCCTCCAAACACTCCCGCCCTTCAACCCCCCCCCCCACCCCCCCCCCCCCCCTTTTTTTTTTTTTTTACATTTCTCTTCTGCTTCTCTCTCTCATTTCTCCACAAATTTACCCAGCATAGATGAATTTTGAATTTAACACACAAAAAAGAAAGAGAAACAGGCATGGCAACATCTTAAATTCATTAAAAGAAAAAAACCACAGTGGCATGAGAGAGAGAGAGAATCCAAGCCATGCAATTGTTGTGCATTGAATTCAGCAACAACAACCGAATGGATTTTCTGAAAATCAGAACAAACTGAACATACGTGGACAAGAAACCGACTGAACACACACACGCGCGCATACACACGTCCCACTACCACCCACGCAACTACCATCATAACAACAGTACAATAAGAACAATGCAAATTTTATCAAACAAAACCTTTTCAGGGGTGCGCATACACACATGCGCGCGCGCACGCATATATATATATTATATATATATATATATATATATATATATATATATATATATATATATATATATATAATATGCTGAACAGTTAAAGCAGTGGGGTAAACAAATGCAGGTAAACAATTCTTTCATCATTATAGTAATGACTTCGCAAAAATTTGAAATTGAAAAGCTAAAAAGGTTGAAGATAATGGGAAAATACATATCATAAATATGAAAAACCCTTCACTAGTTGCTTGAGGGAACCATCGTAATCTCTCTTGAAAACAGATCTACAGGTAGTGCCCGCTCCTAGACAACCCTTCACTAGCTGCTTGAGGGAACCATCGTAATCTCTCTTGAAAGCAGATCTACAGGTAGTGCCCGCTCCTAGACAACCCCTCACTAGCTGCTTGAGGGAACCATCGTAATCTCTCTTGAAAGCAGATCTACAGGTAGTGCCCGCTCATAGACAACCCTTCACTAGCTGCTTGAGGGAACCATCGTAATCTCTCTTGAAAGCAGATCTACAGGTAGTGCCGCTCCTAGAAAACCCTTCACTAGCTGCTTGAGGGAACCATCGTAATCTCTCTTGAAAGCAGATCTACAGGTAGTGCCCGCTCCTAGACCTTTTGTCCGCTGGATCGAAACTCATCAGGGAAAACGCAACTAATTGAGTCTGTACTCTTGGCGTCAAATAGAGACACACCACAGTCCGCAATTCTGTGGTGTTCTCACACCACCAAGGGTTCAAAAAAGAATCCAAAGCACACCCCCCAAGCAGCCAGTGAAAGGTAGTAGATAAAAAAAAAAACCCGAAAATGTGGAGAGGGAAAAAAGTTGGTGAAAAACTCAAAAACATTATTTAAACAGTATAAAATGTAGGGGACAATCTTTGAGCCTGTGCTTGAGGATCCATTTAAGGATGCAAGGGAGATCAAAAGATATGGAACAGTCTGAGAGGTCAGCTCTCTACTGTTCAATAACTCAAGCATTGTCAGCGGCTACGAATTGTGCAGAACAACCTTTACTTGAATCTCCTAAGACGTGTAATGGCCCACTGATTGACCAGACAACATAATGCTGAACAATTAAGTAGTGGGGGAAAACAAGTGCAGGTTAACAATTTTTCCATCATTATAGTAATAACTTGGCAAAGATTTCACACACACACACACACACACACACACCACACACACACACACACACACACACACACACACACATCGATCCTTCTATCTATCTATCTATCTATATCTATCTATCTATTGTGTGTGTTGGTGTGTGTGTGTGTGTGTGTGTGTGTGTGTGTTGTGTG
This sequence comes from Conus betulinus, assembly GCA_016801955.1. Lineage (NCBI taxonomy): Eukaryota > Metazoa > Mollusca > Gastropoda > Neogastropoda > Conidae > Conus > Conus betulinus. The sequence continues at coordinate 85,170 of JADBJO010004231.1, read as the reverse complement.
TGTGTGTGTGTGTGTGTGTGTGTGTGTGTGTGTGTGTGTGTGTGTGTGTGGATGTTTGAGAGAAATTGCTCAATTAATTAACTGATAGATAATCTTTATTCTCAAGGGTAAGAGAGAGAGAGAGAGACAGAGACAGACAGACAGACAGACAGACAGACAGAGACAGAGAGAAAGGGTAGGGGTGGGGTGGGAGCAAACAAACGAATTTTATTAACAGCGGGCAGTGAGATAAATAGATTCTGGGAGAAAAAAATGACTAACAAACTATGTGAGTAAGTAAGTAAATAAGTAAGTAAGTAAGCAAGCAAGCAAGCAACTAACTAACCAACCAACCAACTAATTAAATAGATGAACAAATATATAAATACATGAACAAGAAACTTACACAAAAAAAAAATGCAAATTACAATCGACCGATGAATAATGCATGAAATGCACCCCCCCCCCCCCCCATTCCCTGTCAATCTGCATTACTACCTCGTCCTCACAACACCCACCCCCACTTCCTTTATTTGATAAAACACATATCGATCTTTAAAACGAAAACAAAACAAAACAAACAAAACACACAACAAAAAAAAAAAAAACGAAAAGAGGGACAACAATAGGGATACGTCCAAAAATCGCACCTGAAAATAAAAACATCAAGAGAGAGAGAGAGAGCGAGAGAGAGAGAGAGAGAGAGAGGAGAGAGAGAGGAGAGAGAGAGAGAGGACGAGATAGGAAGGGGGTGGTGGGATAATATGAGGCAAAACCTCTCTAAATTGGATTATTATGCGCGGTAGTTTAGTTTATGTTATTCTGGCTCCGTGCACTTTGCATACAAATAGGTTTAATTTCGTAAACAAGTGAGGTTTGCTGTAATCATGCAGTTTCAGTAATCCGCGTGTGTGTGCGCATTTGAGTGTGTGTGTGTGTGTGTGTGGTGTGTGTGTGTGTGTGTGTGTGTGGTGTGTGTGGGTGTGTGTGTGGTGTGAGTTTGTGAGGCGCGCGCGCATGTGTGTGGGGTGGTGATGGTGGTGGTGGTGGTGGTGGTGGTGGTGGGTGGTGGGTGGTGGTGGTGTGTGTGTGTGTGTGTGTGTGTGTGTGTGTGTGTGTGTGTGTGTTGTGTGTGTGTGTTTGAGTGTGTGTGTGGTGGTGTGGCGTGGGCGTGGCGTGGCGTGGCGTGGTGTGTGTGTGTGTGTGTGTGTGTGTGTGGTGTGTGTGTGTGTGTGTGTGTGGTTGTGTGTGTGTGTATGTGTGTGTGTGTGTGTGTGTGTGTGTGTGTGTGTGTGTGGTGTGTGTGTGTGTGTGTGTGCTCGTGCGCGCGCGTGTGGTGTGGTATAGTGTGGTGCGGTGTGGTGTGGTGGTGGTGGTGTGGGGGTGGGGTGTGACTCCATAGGACACCTCACCAACACCAACGTCAATGACCAAATAACCAGGTTCATCAGCAAGGGACGTCTACAGCTGCTGGAGACCAATGCAGTGAACAACATCTACTATCCTGATACTTACCGGAGAGAGTGTGCTTTGTGCGGGTTTCGTTCTGACACAAATTCCCATGCCTTGAATGGATGTCGTCAACTGAGGGGCCTCTACACACAAAGACACGACAGATGCGTTGAGATCATCAGAAAGGAGCTACAGAAATGCATTGCGACGGATTTTGTGGATGTTTTTCAAAAATAGGCCTGTCTCTATAAACGGTGTTGAAGATCTGCCAAGGCTGAAACCTGATCTATGCTTCATCGACCATCGAAACTCGGTGGCATTCGTCATCGAGGTTTCAAACCCATTTGACGCATTCATACAAACATGCTATGAGGGCAAATTCAAAAGTACATGCCTCTTTGCTATGCTCTTAGTGATGCCGGATTTAGCACGAAAGTGGTTGTTCTCTTGTAATAGGTTCACTAGGCATAGTTCATAAAAAGAGTGGTTTCAGGACTTCCAATGTTAGGACTGCCCATAACAAAATGTAAACAACTCGCAAAATACTTGAGCATGTCAGTCATGATTGGGTCTAGGCGTGTTGGTCAAGGCGGAATCACCTCATGAACCAGCATTGAAACTGACAGATGTTGACTTTCAAACTGTGCTATAAATAGTATCAGCTGACTAAAGCACTGACAGACAAAGAACTGGAGCCGGCCGGAGAGAGAAAAGGACGTGGGGACAGAGAGAGGAAAGAGGGGGGTGGGGGTGGGGGGGGGGGGGGGAGGGGAGTGAGAGAGAGAGGAGAATGTGAATGATTTGACAGTTTATTGATGCGCCTGCAATGTATGGACTACTGTGCATGTTGTTGATTTGACAAGTGATGCATTAAAGTAATTGATATGTATGTATGTATGTATGTATGTATGTATGTAGTATGTATGTGTGTGTGTGTGTTTGTGTGTGTGTGTGTGTGTGTGTGCTGGTGTGGTGTGTGTGGTGTGTGTGTGTGTGTGTGTGTGTGTATGTGTGTGTGTGCGTGTGTGTGTGTGTGCGGTGGTGTGTATGTGCGTGTATGTGTGTGGTGTGTGTGTGTGTGTGTGTGTGTGTGTGTGTGTGTGTGTGTGTGTGTGTGAAGGCATGAAATTGGCATTTTCTCAGGAACCACGACCATTATCATGCTAAAACTTGGCATGATTACAGATATGTTACAATCTGTCTAGCCATCCTTTGAAAAAAGATGTTGCCCATTGGAAAATGATCGCAACACTGCAGCTAACATTTTCAGCAATGATTGCAGTATTAGAAAGTGAACATTATGTTAAAGATTTTGATCAACTGCATAGCTGCTTAAGACAAACCGATAAAAGACATGTTCCCGTCCTATTGATGCGTTTATATGTGCATTGGCGCCGCCGCGCGCGCGCGCGCGCCGCACACCACACACACACACACACCACACACACACACACACACACACACACATATATATATATCTATATATCAGCGTTGGGAGGTATAAACAATATAGAACCAAGAAAGACAGATGTAGAAACATCTTGCCACTGGTTTAAGGTTATATTCACAATAAACTAGCATTTGTAAAGCCTCATGAGCAGTCTTCTTGTTTTAATGAAAGCCAGACTTTTGCAACTGCCCCCCTCACCCCCACCCCCAAAAACAACACAAAAACAACAAAAAACGAGACAACAACAAAACAAAAACTTCCCACCGGAACGCATTTGGAAATGTATAATTGTAGATGTACCGAGGGAAACAATCCGAATGTGCTGACTTAAACAGTAACGCCGTCATGTATCTTACGTCACATGTGGATACGTTTTGTTGATGACGGACGGTTTTGAAAACATAGATGAATCTGTCGGTATATAAAAAAAAAGAAGAAATATATCTCAAAGAGCCTGATAGAATCAAAATCTCTGAGCTTTTTTTTTTTTTCATGAAGATAAGCGTGCAGACGGCCATTGTGTAACTGGCATAGATAGCGGTTGTAATTCAATCAATTGATACTTCAGAACACAAAACTATGTCGATGTCTTTCTTCGGCCATGTCTTTGTTCTGACGATTGCCAGAACAAAGCGGCAAAGGAAGGAAGAAGAGGAAACGGCGCCAGGAAAGGACTGGCGAATGGCAAAAATGGAGTGAGGGGGGGGAAAATTGGGGAAAAGTGGAACTAGGGTCGAGGAGAGGAGAGATGTGGGGATAGAGGGCACTGGAAAACTTGAGGTCAGGTGTGGCCTGGTTGGCTTGATATCTCTGCATGGCTCTGTCCTACCTCACCCACAACCCTGTGCCCTTCAGTCTCGCTGCTGTCTGTGTTTGACACAGGAGAATCAAGCAGACGAGTTGTCTCTCTCGGGTCTTCTTGGACTGAACTGCGGTTATAGCAATGATGTTACATCACCTGACCGTGTATCAACAGCAGTACTTTTCTCTCTCTCTCTTTGTTGTTGTTTTTTGTTTTTGTTGTTTTGTTCATTCAACGCCTGCCTACCTTGCGCTGAAGAGAGAAGAGATCGAAGCTGAGTACCAAATTCGTTCATTTTCGTTGTGTTATTTGTTTGTGTCGTGCCTGAAGAAGACCTAAGAGGTCGAAACGGTGTTCGTGTTTTGTCTTGTGACTCGTTTGTCCACGTTTCTCTTTGGCGGTTCGCTAACATTTATTTAAGATTTTGTTGTTGTTGTTGTTTGTCCACTGTCGGCAAGTTGGCCTTGCGATAAATCATAACTGAATTGAAGAGACTAGAGAGCGAGGCTTCGAAGTCGACAGCCGCTTTTTTCTTCTGTGTTATCGTTCAGCTTTTTTTCTGCGCCGTCTTCTATTGGATTATGTTTATGTTGGATAGCTTTTGATGATGAAGATTTGCTGAGTTCTGTGTGTCTTGGCTGGACGGATTTTCGCTATTTTTGTGGTATTTTCATTATTTTCTTTTTCAACATTGTATCTTGTTTTGTTTTGTTTTTTTCAAAATGGCGGATTCTCACGGTTGAACCCGTGTTCTTGTGGAAGAAGAGATCTTAACCACTCTCTTTTGAAAAATGAACACGAGGCGTTCTTTTCAAGCGCTAGACATTTGTATAGCCGCCGAAAGAATCAGGGTAGAGAACAGTGGTTGGGGTGCTAGAAGAAGAGTATGTGGGGTATCTGCTCAAGAAATTCGGGGAGCTGTGGAGACTTTACCAGATCAGACGAGCGGCGAACCCCGCACGCAGCAAGTTACTAATTGAGGGTTTGTCATCGGTGGTGTTGTGTGCTTCGTTTGTGTAGACAAAATCCTTTCGTACGCAGAGCGTGGAGGACAGGAGGACACTGAACATTCCGCTACCAAGGTGTGGATTGTTCTAACATCACTCTCTTCTCTGCGACGGGCCGCGGACATCGAGTCAGCTCTTGTCAGGCTGGGAGCTTTGCCTTACGCTCTCCCTTGATTCTGGAGAAAACGAGGAATAGAGACGGAAAATTGAAAACGATTCTGCACCTGGAAGGCGATTTATTTTCATAGACACTCCCAGACAACCGCTCGAATAGATCTGTGAAGGTTGGGGGTTTATGGCTAACGCTGTAACAACAAGCACAGCCCCAAAAAAGGCCCCAGATTATAGGGTAACAAAGGGTAGTACGTGAAGCTGAAAATGCCCGCACTGGGCCAGTGAGTGTCCGGTAAACTGTTGAGTTACACTGCAGACTCACCTGTCGCCTACCTAGGTCATGGGCTACACGGGATGCGGCGACGTACACGTAGAAGAAGATTCCGAAAGCGAGTGAGGAAGCCGGAAGTGATGTCACTGCAGACTTTGTCGACCCTCTGGGCCAATCGGCGACGAGGGGCAGGATCCCGTCTGGAGAGTTCCGAAAAAGCGAATCGAGGAACCGACAGTTTCAGTTTGGACCCTCACTGCACCGGTGACAAGCTGACAGCCCAATCTGACCCTGGTTCTGACCCCTGACATCTGACGACGTCTGCGAGGTGGTGCGACTGACGACGAGGAGAAAGGGGAGAGACAGGTCCAGAAAAAGTGAGTGAGACAGAAGGAAAGACTGATGTGGTGAGGAGGACTGTCAGTCAGACTTTCATTCTGCTCCGTCATGGGGAGACAGGGGAAAAGGAAAGAAGGGAAGGGAAGTGGTAGACCACATCCATGAGCGAGAGCGAGAAGGGAAAACTCCCATAAGGGAAAAAAAGACGTGGGGGTAAGCCACAAGGGATAAGGGAGAAGAGTCCGGTTTTTGAACGTCAGTCTAAACTGGATTTGAAACACGGGGTCAGCGATTCGCAAAGGATCGACGAAACGACCGAGACGTGACCCAACAGAGCAGAGAGGGATTCCCACGGTCCCTCTGACAAAGAGCGGGCGAGGGTGGGGGTGAAAACACTGATCGCGAAGGGGGCGTTCAGTTCGCCACTGCTGCGTTCGAGTGCACAGACAGACATGACCATGGGACGGGCATGGCCATGAACGATGGTAAACGGGTGAATTGGGTGGGGCTGAACGGTTTTGGCCGCATGGCCTGGTGGACTGTCCTTTGATTACCTCCCCTTTAGCCCGGATGGGGGGGGGGGGGGGGGGGTGGGGGTGGTCTTTAAAATGTCTTTATCTTCTCTGGGAACTTTGAGAGGAGAGGTGAGAGGGATAAGATCTAAAAACAAGAAAGATATGTGTTTAATAAGTGTTGTGAAGAAAATAGGTATGGGGTGATGACGTGCATCTGTACAAGAAGAAAAACCATAAGAAAAGTCACTGAAAATGTGGTGAATGATGAAAGAGAAAAATGGCGAAAGAGTGAATGGGACGGTTGGGGAAGGCTGATGAGGGGGGTTGAGGTCGTAGCGTGTGGGAACAAGGAAGTGAGATTGTTATACTGGGCAAAAGCGGGTACACACCGCGGTTGGGTGGGGGGAATTGGCTGTGAGATTAGAGGTGGGGGGTAAAAAGAGTGGCTTGCCGGTGAGGAGGCCTGAGCTTTTGTGTATGCATCTGACAGAATTTGAGGAGCCTGTGAAAGTGGATTTAGGGGGGGGGACAAGCAGTTTGCCGTGTGGTCAATGTTTTTATGCCCCGAAATATTCTACGAGAGGAAAGAAAAAACATGTCTTTTTGTTGATAAAGGGGCGAAGTAGAGGAATTGTTATGGTAAAAATAGGTGAAATGTCAGTAATATGTTAGTGGAATCGTGGAGAGTGTGGGTGTGAGGGTGTATAACGTGCTGAGCTCCCGCGATAAGAGGATATGATGTAAGTAGTGGTGAATATCGATGATCAGCGTGACCATTGTACAGAGTATGGTAGACAATAGGATGACGTAGTGGGGAGCGGATGAGAACGAGATGAAATGACACGCGTAGGATTTACGTCATGGTTAGAAATTTGAGTTACCGATCGTTACGATGAAAGGAGAAGTGGTCATACTGACAGTACTATTCAGACTGTTTAGATGGTAGTCCAAGAAAGGAAACGGCATTCAGTGCCTTGCGAGAACGATAGGATTAAGCTGTTGACCAACTCATCCCTCTCTTTGAGGCGAACGGAGTAGTGTGTGGAAGTACTGGTCAAACGTACGTAGGTACGGTGTGGGGTCTGTCTCACACGAGTATCACAGAGGACGAACTGGCATCATGTGTGTCCGATTAAGTTGTTACGCGAGCACGAAGCTTCAATGAGGGTGCAAAGTGTTGGATACTTCGTACTCAGATAAGAACTGAAGGTGTAATAGGCGTGTCCTAGTATTGCCTACTTGAGAGAGTTACGTACGTATGATGTGCTATGTTAACTATATTCAGTGATTGTGAACAGACTCTTTCTTAGACACCCGGTTTAAAAGGAAGCTCCATGAAGAAGACAGTAATCAGGAGTGAACTTGGTACGATATAAAAGTTTAAATAAAAATGTCGAAAGAATGTACCATACCAGACACCGGTTCAGAAAGAGAAAGCATTGTCAAGGCTAGATAAATAACAATAGCTCCACACCTTTACGCGATGAGAACCAGATTTGACGGCAGCTCTCATAGTAGACCCAGCAGCTCTGCGACAAGCCAGTTGGGCATTTGACGTCAGATTGCAGTGAGAAGCATCGTGACTGCACGAGAACGGTACCGTTGAAGGCTTGCAGTTAGTTAGAATTAGAGAGAAACAAAGACACAAAGCCGGTCCAGAACAGTGGTACTTCTCGTGAACGGCTCCACAGATCGGCACTAGTACGTGGCCATTGGCTTTCAGTAAGAGCGTGCCGAGTGGATAGAGCAGGGAAGACGGAACCGAAAACAATCCGAAAGCACATAGGTTTCCAAAGATTGTCATCGGGTGGTTATAGCACACGCGGAACGGCCACGTGTGCCTAAACTCGACAAAAATATGGAAAGTATAACAAATGCAGATGGGGTGGTTGGATTACGGTAAGATCAGGGGACAGAAAAACCATTCGAGATAGCTAATGCACAGAGAGAGGTATGACTTTTAAAGAATTTATATATCAGGGTAAAGAAAAGCATATAGGATTAGTGCAATGTGACTAATAAGAAGCGCAATGCGTTCTGCTGTGCAAGGTGTGGTTGTACGCTTTCTTTATCTAACTAACGAAGAGGAAATAAATGTGACCACGAGAATATTGTGCCAGCAGATGCTATATCTTGATAGGACGCATGGGAAAAAAGAAATGAAGAGAAAAATGAAGAAGTCGTGCAGAAGACCTGATGCTTCTGAAGATCCGCACACGTTCCAACCCAAGGTCCATATGGACTCAACCCAACACTCGAGGTTTATGTAATGTTGTCAGTGTTCATATAGTACGGTAGGGGCGGCCCACCCCTAAACAGCTGCATTGAAACACAGTTTAAGCTTCCTCTTCAGTAAGTACCGTAAGGGCCAGTTATAAACCCGCTTATTACATAAAGGAAAAAAAGTTTTATCAAGGGAATGAACTGATACATAAGGAAAACCTGCGGAATGACTAAGATTCAATATGGCGACGCAATATCTTTAACTATGGTGTGGGACTATAAACTCCTAGGGGGCTAAAAGTCTGGGCAGAAACGGCGATTAGGCACAGGCATGGTCATAGATAATCTGATATGCGCATGATCAGGTTGGATCGGGGGATGTAAAGGGGAAGACGAGTATAGTATCTACATTGCTGTTCGTTTGATTGAGATGATGTCACAGATCAAGCTGCGTCAAGACAATAGACCAGGCTTTCGTTAGAGGCTTAAATCTAAAAACTATCCGATTATTTTCACGCTTTGATTTGATTGTATTTCCAAAAACAGGCTGTTTTGGCAATCAAACTACGGCAATCTTCTGAGATTAAGGGCATTAAGTTTAAGTGTAGAGGTAAAAGCTGACGGTATTTGTACATTATTAATAGCTTTGTACGCTGATGACATCACATTGTTTTTAGCTGACGAAGACGATATGCGATTAGCCCTTGATATATTTGACAGGTTTTCTTTTATATCAGGTCTGACAATAAACAGAAATAAATCTGAAGCAATGTGGCTAGGAAGTAAAATAAGCAGTGGACACAATCTTCAGGGTTTTACATTTAAAAAATAAAATAAAAATTCTGGGTGTGTATTTCAGCAATAGAGCTTGTGCATCTGAACTAAAAGAGAACTGGACGGGTAGAATTGACAACTGTAGACGTCTGATTGCAATGTGGGAAAAAAGAAATTTGAGTATTATGGGAAAGGTGAGTATTGTAAAAACATTTTTGATCTCACAGTAGGTCTACATTATGCAAGTAATAGTGGTACCGGATCACGTAATTGATGAAGTGAATAGATTACTATATAGATTTTTGTGGAGGAAAAAAGACTGCAACAAAAAAGCTTTTGAAAAAGTTAAAAGAATTGTACTGTGTACCCAAACAGAAAAGGGAGGGATTAAAATGATAGATTTAAAAGAGTTTCAAATTGCATGTTTGCTACAATGGGCTGTCAAACTAAGCTCAAACAGCGACACAGATACGTCACAAATAATACCAAATGGTGGCTAGTAGCCAGAAACATATTTTCTCTGCGTTGGAGAAAAGTGTGTATGCTTTTATGCAACAGTAAAATGTACACAATTTAAGGGATTTGAACTTATCAAGTCACATTTTGGAAACATGGTTTTACGTGCTTGGTAAATAGCAACAACCATTTAGAGTTGCCTGTGTCTCATGTGATTTGGAACAACAGTGCGATAAAGTATCAAGGAAACGTCTTGTTTTTTTAAACACTGGATTAATAAAAATATACTAAGCGTAGGCGATATGTTGACAAACAACTATGCGCTGAAATCTTTTGATGAAATAATCGATGTAGTGGGAAATTCACCCGTCGTATCTTAGAATAATGTTGTTTGCAGTGCTATAAACACTTTTATGCGTGTTCAGCATAATTTGGGTCTACAGTTATCTGATAATAGTGCTCACCTCAACTCTCCTGTGTTTTTGTGGCAAACGTTTGTCAACCGTTAGAGAGTTTCGAAAACAACTAGTAGATAATAGATATAGTCAGCCTTGTGCGGTAGGTTTTTGAAGAGAGTTATTTGACTTTGACATCACACCACAAATATGGGATGTCGCTACACGTGCAACAAAAGAACAAGGCTTCGTCTTTTACAGTGGAAAAATTCTGCATAATATTTATCCGACTAACATCATGCTGTATAAGATGAAAGTCAGAGATGACAACAAATGTTCATATTGTAGAGATATTGTTGACGTGATCGAACATTTTTTCTTTGAGTGCCCTAC
>JADBJO010004231.1:65000-67500 GCA_016801955.1 Conus betulinus | reverse complement strand
AGAGACAGAGAAATACAGTGAAAATGAGGAATGCGAATGCGAATGCGAATGCTTTCCGAATTCTCTTATTTGCTTCGTAAATATACATAGCTAAATTCCAAAGCGTGTTCTCATTCCTTGTTGACAGCAAGAGAATTAGCCTGAAATTGCATGGTGCAGTGTAATATTTGGGTTGAATAAATTTTATTCTAAGATCGCTCAGAGCAGGACAGCAAAACAAAAAATGTATTTCATCTTCTCTTGCTTCGTTACAAAGTCGACACATCAGTTCATGTTCAACTACATTTCTATACCTGAGGCGATGGCATGCAATATCAGACACGCCAAATCTAAATTTGTCAGTGCACATTTGATAAATCTATTCATTTTTATCCCATTGTAAGGTTCTAAGCTATGTGTCGATTTAAAGAGTTTATACTGAGCAAATCTATCACTATTATACATATGGTCATGCCAGTCCTGCCACCTGCAATCTATAATCCTCTGTTTAAAAACAATCAGAAATTCTGATATATTTTACACCTTGGTTATCCCAAACAAAACCATATCCATATGAATTCAAACACTGTCGAACATGGGAAGCCCATGTTCTTTTACCATTATCATCTAAACTCAACAGCACCCTGTAACCTTTAAAGGGTATCCTATCGTCATTCATTCTCGTTAACTTGAGCCAATATTTTATGCATTTCAAATAGGAATTTAATAAATTGGATATCGTCCAAGTTCACCATAAACCAGATCATTGGGCGTTCTACTGTCTACATTCAAAAAGCGTTTCATCGCATACAGGTGAACTTTTTCGATTAAGGCACCTTTGTCAAAAGCCCATACTTCTGCACCATATTGTAAAAAATAGGCTGTACCTGTGATCAAAAACAATTTTGTAAAAACACTGAACGAGTTACACTCCAACTTGTACAAAACATGAAGAATACTATTGACCGCCTTTTTGGCTCTATTGACTATATCTTGACAAGCAAAACCAAAACTAAGTTTCGTTGTAAAATAAATACCAAGGTATTTTGTAAGCATTAATCACATGTATTTTCTCACCTCCATAGGTCCATTTTTCAGTGCGGGCTAAATATCCTCCTTTACGAAATAACAACAATATTGGTCTTATTCATATTAACATTTAGTTCTAGTCTGCCTGCTGCAGAATACAAATTATTTAGTTGTCTCTGGAGACCAACCACTGATACTGAAATTAGAATAATATCATCGGCAAAAAAAAAACAACATAAACAATTCCAAAAGATCAAAAGTTACTCCATGACGGCCATTTTCAATTATTTCTAAGGCTAACTCATTAATAAATAGGGAAATAAAATCAGGACTACAAACATCTCCTTGTTTAACCCCACTTGTACACTTGATGAATTCCGATAAATTTTGCGCTGATCGTATTTTTGCTTTTACCTCACAATACATACTCTTTATTGTACTGTACAACTTACCCCTGATTCCATTTTTAACAAAACAGGCCATAACAATTTTCGAGAAATGGAATCAAAAGCCTTTTCAAAATCCACAAAGGCAACATATAACTTCTGATTCTTGACGAGTTGTTTCTGAACAGCAGCAAGCAGGGTGAATATGTGATCAATTGTAGAATAACCTCTTTTAAACCCGCCTGATGCTCTCTCAGTTGTATTGTTCTGAATTACCCATTCATGCAATCTACTATTAATAACCGAGCTGTAAAGTTTGCTACAAATATTGCATAATGAAATACCTCTATAATTATTTACATTGTTAACATCACCCTTCTTGAACAAGGGTAAAATTATAGATTCTTTCAGCTGTCAGGGTAAGCGCCACTATCAAAGAGGAAGTTAAACAACTTCAATAAGAAATTCAAGACATACTCGCCAGAATATTAAAAAAAATTCGCCAATCAAACCATCAGGGCCAGCAGATTTTCCATTTTTCAGGTTTCTGATTGCGAGCAACACTTCTTCTCGAGATATTGCTCTTTCGTACGGAAATTCCTCCTCATTTTCGTGAACTAAGTTCTCTGTAATATCATTTTCTTCATTTTTCTCCAACAAGCTTCTAAAATGTTCGAACCATTCAATTACAGAAATATTGTTTGACGGTTGAAATCTTCTCCTTGCAATCTTGTGTACAGTTTCCCAAAATTCCTGTTGACTCTTCACAGAATTTAATCAATACATTTAGCAATGAATCGTTGTGTTCTTCTTTTTCCTTTTTATAAGATTTTTATATTCACGTCTTGCAACACAGAACGCGACACGATCACCTTTATCCAAAGTTTTACAAAAAAATCTCCACAGACTAAGCATTTTACGTTTTGATGTTTTACAGTCCTTATCATACCAACTCATCACTAGGAATACTTTTATTTTAAAACTGCCTTTTTTCATAATTTCAGCTTGATCTTTCATGATCACCTCAAATCTGCGTATTGCTTCATTTACATCACTATGTATAAGACCTTCTGCTGTTGCCATCTTCTCTTTAACATCTTGAGAGC
>JADBJO010004231.1:45000-50000 GCA_016801955.1 Conus betulinus | reverse complement strand
CTCACAGACAAACAAACGAACAGACATCAGTAAAGCATAAAACCATTGGTGGAAGTGATACATGAAACATATGAAATATAAGTTCAATGGGGACTTTGAACACAAAATGGGCACTCCCGAGTTTTGCCGGAAGAACTGATCGTGTATCATCCGAATCTCCGCTTCTTCATGCAGCGGGGATCACATTTTAGCTGTTTGCATTTCAGCTCCCCGTTTATGACTGAATGCGTAAACAACACCACACGGGAAATTTTGTCACATCAAAATTTCACGTGAAATGTAGTCGCAACGGTCATGCTTTACAGCGTCACTACATCACACGGTAGGGGCAGGGCAGATACAAAGACAGACACAGAGATTTACACTGAGAGCGGTATATCTACAGAAAATAAGATGGACTTACATGTATCTGATAATCCCAGGTCAGCCAGGGAAAAGTCGTCTGCTTTGTTAGGGGTAAAGTACACCGTCGATGGTCTCCGGTCTCTGAAAATACCTCAAAGGGACATCACCCCGAACCTTCTTCCCTTCCGCTGGCCTCCCCTCCGCCTCAGCCGAACTCCTCCGGCCAGTCCCCTGCTCAGTCTGTGGGTCCGGAACACTGCAACTGTCAGGTTTGACAAGGGGACGGCACCAGGGCGGGAGACGATGGAGTCCAGAAGTCTCTGAGATTTGGAGACTTCGTGGAGAGACCTGTTCCCTGGAAGAAGACTGGACGGAATGGACGTGTGTTGAAGAAGTGTTCAGGCACGTTTCCCCGCCTCCTGCTGAACCTGTGTTCACAGCGGGCTGAGAGTCTGGGTCAGATTCCCTCACAGGGGATGAGTGGGAAGATGGTTTGTTCCGTGGAGGACTACAGAGTGTTCTGTCTTTGGGTGTCACAGATGCTTCAGTCTGTGGTGACCTCTCCTCGTGGGGAGTGAAAGACGGCTGCTTCGTTGCGTTTGGTGGTCGTTGTCCGTTCTCCGCGTTTCGTGTCTGTCTGTTCTTTCTCTTCTTTGTTCACCTCTGTGTGACATCGATGTGCGGTCTTCGGGTCCCTGGCTTCTCCAGCATGATCAGAAACGTCCTGGGTCTTTCCGTTCCCACTGCTGTCTCTGTTTGTACCAGTCTCAATGCTGTTGTCTGCGATGTAGTCGCCTTCTTTCTCGGGAGTTTTTTTCCATCATTGGCACCACTCTGTGTTCTGTAGTCAAAAGTAAGTCTGCATCTTCGGTGACCAGTTCTGCGCTTTCTGTTCCCATCACCACTGCATTACTTCCTTGACTTACACATACTGGATTCAAAGAATCCCCAACAGACTGTTGTGACAGCTCAGAGTTGGACCCAGTGCTGGCTCGATGATCTGAAGCGGGTACACCCCTATGTGTTTTGCTTCATTACAATGATTTTTACGGATGGGAGTTTGATCTGATGCTGTATATTCAGGTGCCGGGTTACTTTGATTCGCCTGCTTGCCTCGTGTGGTCTTTCTTTTAGATAAACCCGCCCCTTCTTGCTGTGGATTACTGGTAATCGTATTATACCCATCTTTCGTGGTATCTCTTAGCCCCTTCTCTTTACGCAATATACCACTGCTAACAGTATCAGTTGTCTTAGTGTCTGCTACACAACTCGGTGTGGCTTTGGGGCATGCTTTCGTTTTGGAGCTGGAAGGCGAAGTTTTTCTCTGCACTCTCTGCTTCACAGCAGCCAGAGTTTTGGACACAGAAACTCCTCTGGATTTCTGTTTGACATCCGTGGACGAGCCTCCAGACGAGTGGTTTGGCTTGGGTGGACGGGCTGATTGGGATTTGGACAATTTCCCTGAATCGTGTCTGTCTGCAAGAGGTTTACCTGATCTACATTTCTCCAGGGACGCTTTTTTTCGGGGGGAGCGTTTGTCCCGCGAGGAGACCGGAGATGCAGTAGCTGCATGCGAGGGTTTGGTGGAGCGTGTCGGGGATGGCTGATGGGGTGCTGCAGCCTTGTGAGGGACCTGCGCACTGGACGCTGCTTTCTGCCCTGCTTTGGACAGAAGGGGTTTTGCCTCCAGGAGAGAGTGTCTGTCTGGCTCCTGTCTTTGGCTTGTGACCCCCATGTGTCCACTCTTGACCCCTCGTAGAGGCTGGCACCGAAGCAGACTTACCTTTTGACCTGGCCTGGCCTTCTGCAGCTCCCAGATGAGGAGTTTTGGCCACGGGTGTATCCGTGTCTTCTCTGGTTGTTCGGCTGCTGATGGATGGCGCAGACGACGCTTCGAACTTGTCCCCCCTTTGATTCTCCATGTCTGGGAGTTCGTTTTGAATGTGATAACTCTTATGTGGGCGTTATGTGCTATTTTATCAAGTGACCGTATGCGTTGTCGTGAGGGCGTAGGGAGGACTATTTTCACCTCCACAAACATTACATGAAGTAACAGGTGTGTCAAGAAGCGATTGAACAGACGACCTGCTAAATAACTGTTTTAATGACTCGAACGTTGCCGGAACACACTATTGAATGAGTATCTACGTTGAAGGCATCCTTGCCTTGTTGACAACATGAACTTCAAGCAGTTGGCTGCTAGTCTTCTCAATTACCTAAAGTGAAAAGATGTCGTTAAGCTCTACTTGTGAGTATCTCTACGGGGAAACCAGGGTGCGGTGTGATCTTTGTCGGCCACCACGTGGAAGACGTCTGTTTACTGATGGACACGGGACCGGAGCCCAAGCCGAGGTCATCAAGCGGTCCCTCATGCAGTTTAGAGAACAGCGCACGTAGATGTTCCGGTGGATGTTCTGCTTCATCTTCATGTTGTTTATAACCCGACCAACCGCTGAGTTCCCATCACGGTGGCTGTCTGTCCCTCGTTTGTTGTACGCTGTGAATGGCTCAGTCCATGCATCATGATGCTTGCCCTTTGGGACGTTCCAACTGCTTCCCTTGTGAAGTCAATTAGGATTTTCTAACGATGAAGTTTGTCATAGGTCGTGCGTTCTTCCTCGTGAGACCCAAAATGGGGTGTCCGCACGGGTTCTTTATAGGAATCTGCACACACACACAGACAGATTTTAGTCAACAAAAGCAGGAAACAATAACCTTCAGCTTACATTGTTTCAAACGAAGTACTAAACCATATCAGTCTAAACAAAACAAAACAATACAGAAACATCGGGTTAAATTGTTTGTTCTTTTTTTTTTTCACCATTCATTGACACTCATCTTCCTCCTCTCCTTCTTTTACTACACATCAACACTGATGTCTTCGTCTTTTTTTTTTTCTAGTCAGTTGGCATTCCACATTCACATGAATATGTGTGGCTTTCCGTTGTTTCAGCAGCCATAGTCTTTTAGGGGAATATGACAGCAATTTCAATATTCATTTAACGTGAACCAGACGAAATGTCACATAAAATAAATGTCAGTATTTCAACTGCATTTTTCAGCTCTCTTGGACAAAAATGATGGAGAAAAAAGGCAATTTTTCAGACGCAAATATTCTGCCTCCGTGAGGAGAATGATGCGGAAAGGGGTTTATTTACCATAGCCTCGTAGCTGTGGGACAGCGACCTATCAGGTATTCACCATATCCAGGGTACGGCATTATGGAAGATAGAGCGAATCCCCTTCTTTCCGCCGCCTACACACCTTCCCTGAACTGAATCAGGTATCCATCTACTGCTGAGGGAACAGACAGACTTGCTCAGCCGTAACAATCCGACCCCCCACATGTGATGTGAACTCACGACCGTAACTTTCACTGACGAACGCTCCAAAGATTGGACAATGTGCTTGTAGGATGACGAAAGTCACAACACACACACACACACACACACACACACACACACACACATACATACACACACACATACATACATACATACACACATGCATATACATAAGCGCGCGCGCGCGCGCGCGCACACACACACACACACACACGCGCGCGCGCGCGCGCGCGCGCGCACGCACGCACGCACACATCAGGTGTGGTTTCCCTTCGCTGTCACACACAATTCCAGTGGAACTTAACCTTCAACAGATCAACATCCGCATCGTGAACTCCATAGCCACTGGCTGTTTTCCCTAACCATGCAGCCAACTGTAAATAAACATCACCTGCGTCAGTGTATTGTCACCAGGACCACTCACATGGTCAGGGCATCGAAAAGGCATGAGAAGGTAGTGAGTTCGAATCCCATCGAGCGCCCAATATCAACAATTGTAATCTTCGCTGTCAGTGTGGGGGGATGTTAGTACCGTCTTCCCGTCTTCCCCTCCCCCTTACCTTCTCCATCCCCCCCCCCCCCCCCCCCCCCCCCCCCCCCCCCCCCCCTCTCTCCCCACCTTTCCCATCCGATGTCTCTTTGGATAGTCAGTCACCCCTCTGTGCCGTATCGCCTGAAGCGAAGTGCCGCCTAGACGTTGAACCTGAAACCCTCGGAGCGGAACTCGTCAATCAATCGTCTGGCAACTACCACCCGACACCCAATTAACACCCGTACATGGATGGATCTCTATTGCTGGTCCTGGTTTCTCGCTGGATGTCGATCGACTTGGATCTGTTTCCCTGCACTGTCGATGCCTTATCGACGGCATCCAATGACGTGTTGAGTTTCGTTCCCTCGCTTGTCACAAAGAAAGAACGCTCGTGTTGGTGGAAGGCAGTAACTTGCCATGCCACAGTCTTAGTGGTTCATAGCAATTCATTGAAAACTAGGCGAGGGGGTGTTGGAGAATTCAGGCGAGCACTTACCAGAGTTCCGTTTGTTTCGATGATACAACTCGTGGGTCAAAACGCGTTCCACCTGTTTAATCAACGAGTATGAATGGGAACACCATTGAGGTTCAACATTGATACCCACCTCAGGTAGTGTGAGAAATTGGAATTAGTATCTCTGAGAGAGAGAGAGAGAGAGAGAGAGAGAGAGAGAGAGAGAGACAGACAGACAGACAGACAGACAGACAGACAGACAGAGACCAGCCTGAGAGAGAGAGAGAGAGAGAGAGAGAGAGAGAGAGAGAGAGAGAGAGAGAGA
>JADBJO010004231.1:22500-40000 GCA_016801955.1 Conus betulinus | reverse complement strand
GACCGCTGCGTTGAAGTGGTCTTGAATGTCAAGTAGGTCTCTGTGAGTGAGACGTTGTCTTGTTGTAAAGGAGAATTACAACACAACTGTAAAGAAAAGTGATGTTCTTACCACAGACCCTCCCCTTTCCACCTCCCGCAAATCAACGACGATACAAACATGCGCGCGTGCGCGCGCGCGCGCGCACACACACACACACACTGAACACGATCATGCAAACTTCACGTGCGCACATCACACGCGCGCGCGCGCGCGCGCGTGTGTGTGTGTGTGTGTGTGTGTGTGTGTGTGTGTGTGTGTGTGTGTGTGTGTGAGTAAAATTTGTGGAGAAGGCCTCATGGACGTGAGATTTAGCAGATGTTTGACTACACCTTAACCGAAAAGTGCCGTTTAGGCCTTGAGTAAAATAAGTACCTTTTTGCGTCACTACGTGTGTGTGTGTGTGTGTGTGTGTGTGTGTGTGTGTGTGTGTGTGTGTGTGTGTGTGTGCGCGCGCGCGCACGCAAGCGTCTTAGTGTGTGTGTGTGTGTGTGTGTGTGTGTGTGTGTGTGTGTGTGTGTGTGTGTGTGTGTGTTTTGTCTGTGTCCGTGTCTGTGTGAGTCCTTTGTGTGGGGTGTGTATATGTGCATGCATGTATGAAAGTGTGTAGAAGCATATGTGCGTGCGTGCTTGCGAGAGAGAGAGAGAGAGAGAGAGAGAGAGAGAGAGAGAGAGAGAGAGTGTGTGTGCGCGCGTATGTGGGCACACAGCCTTATGTATGCGTGTAAAAGCAGACAAAAAGGGGGTGACTGATAACAATTCTAGTTGGTCTACCAAGAAAGATAACTGAAAGAAGGGTCATAGGTATGTGAGTAAAAAGAATAAAAAGGGAATGTCTGGCAACAATTGTAGCAGGCCTACCAAGAAAGATAACTGAAAGAAGGGACAGTAAAGTCAATCCATGTAGATCAATATCAAATTGCTGATAACACTTCGCAGGCAGTTCGTTCTGCTAGGGGAGAAAAACTCTCACAAAGAGCACTAATATTTGAACGCGTGATGGGAGATAACCGAGACAGCATCCGGGTGTGCAAGTCCCGAGTCACTCGGTAATGGGGACCCATGGAGAGTGACTGCTTCGTGAATGATGGAGGGGGATGCACACAGGCTGGGTGGAAAGATAATGATGCTGACAAACTGCCGTGCAGATTCATGTGAATGATCAAAGATTTCAAAGTGCCCGAGCACATTTCACACCTCCATTCTTCCCCTCCCTGCCCCACCCCACCCCCCAAACGTTTTCCATCCCCACCTCCCCCAGTCTGCTTCTGTACTGACAGTTTTCATTCGGGAATGCACTTAAATATTTCTGCTTCTTCTGTTTCTGTCTGTCTGTCTGTCTGTCTGTCTTCTCTCTCTCTCTCTCTCTCTCTCTCTCTCTCTCTCTCTCTCTCTCTCTCTCTCTCTCTCTAATTAATAGGCAAGTAAACAAAATATACAAAATATTCTCGAACACATCAGATAAAAAGTATAGGGGGAAAAAAAATGACCAATGTTGTGATAAATATCAAGACAATTACAATTTGATGATACCAGATGAAAGAAGCAACACTAGAGGAAGATGTAAGCGAAACATTGAGAATAACTGAAAATTTATTAAAGAAGAGACTGACTTCTTGAAGAAGAAAGAATACGCAGGGAAACCTCCTAAACAATATGACCGATAAAAAACAAACAAACAAACAAACAAACCAAAAAACAACAACAACAACAACAACAACAAAAACAAAAAAAAAACGGAGAATGCTGCGCTGGAAATATATGAAAAAAGATAACAGAGAAAATTTTACAGATTACACACTGAGCTGGATGAAAGAGAGGTCTGTAGATTTACAATAAGATAAGCATCTGCAGGCAAAGAGGAATAATCCAGATTACAATAGAAACATTTTTTTAATGAAATACATTTTAGATCAAAATATTTATGGCAAAATACGAAACATCTTTATAAAAGGAAAGCCTAATCTTAAAAGATTATGCGTTGAGAAACGGTTTCGTTATTTTCAAAATTGAAAAATAAGCATACAATGCTGAAACCGAAAAAAAAAAAAAAAAAAAAAATCACTGACGGTGACAGTTGTACCAGAAATTATGATTTTCTAGATGTATTCATCTCAAAAGAAGAGGTAGTATTAGTCACCATGAACCTGGGAGGACACTTGGTTCTGGCAGTATTGTGCCTGAAATTGAAAATGAATTAGTTACTGACTTTACAGTAAAGAGTTCCAATCTTTTGCGTAATTTCGCAAAATTATTATTCTTCTCCTGTTGTAAGAGGGAAATGAAAATCCCTAAACAACAACAGGGGATCATCATTGTGTGATCACACACAGATTGTCAACGTGCATTCTGGGAAGATTTCCCCCCCAGTGGTTTTTATTTGTTTGCTTAGCTGTCTTATTTTCTGTGTCCTCTCGTTAACATCATCGACACTCCATCGCTGGTCATTCTGGTCACCTCAGATACAGCTACACCCGGACTTTGTCCCGACACAAACCCATCACTCCATGGGGAGTGCACACAGAGGACTTCACGTACATGCGTAATGTACAAGACAGCGCATATGTTCGATGACCAGAAGACAGGGAGGAACTGACAATAAGATGTGGGTGCAAGGGGTGTTGCACGTGCCCACAGATAGTATTGAGACATGTGAGCATATTATGGTGAGAGATGCTAAAGTTTAGGATGTTGGGGGGGTGGGGGGGGGGGGGGGGGGGGGGGGTTAATGAGGTGATAGAAACTATCATTTATTATGCATTTTCACCCAGAAATCAAACACCACTTGTATGTGACCAGAGTGTTTGATTTTACATGCGTTTTAGCCAAACAGCGTTTCATGGGGGATTTTTTTTTTTACCTGTTAAGCACGGGCAGCATTTCATGTGGATTTTTTCTGACCCTGTTTGAACTCTGTGTTTGGCTTTGGGGTATGAATATATTGCTCAACATCAAATCAAGTCTATCCATAACTCACTCAGTCATTTCTTCCTGGGGAAAGTGACCTGACTCATCCTGACTTGACTTTTTCATATTTATACCATGTGCGGCTGGTTTTCTTTTTTTTTATGACGTCAATGAAGAAATCACATCTGTGACGCCATATTCCGTCAACTTTTTCTTGTTTAGAGTGAGGGATCTTTCACTGTGCACTAACTTTCTGCACATGGCATTCAGTACCATAATGTCATCTGTCTCTTTCTGTGAAACTTGGTTTTTAAGTTACAAATAACTATAGGTGACCCTTAAAAACGACACACTTTTTTGCACATGATATTCAACGCCATGTCAGCTACTGCTTTCTATGGAACTTCGCTTTTAAGCTACAAAACTACAGGTGAACCTTAAAAAACTAATGAATCAACATATATTAATTCTTTCTGGAAAAACGATAAGTTTAATACAGTTTTGAAGCCCCTTTTGGTTTTGTTACATAAAGAGTCTTGTTCATTCGTTGAAAAAAGATGATCAAATATAAACAAAACTTCAACGCGATATATCTTTACATGCCGTTTGTTTGTTTTGCATTTGAGAGTTTTTTTGTTTGTTTGTTTTTTTTGTTGATTCATGATTTTCGCGTCCCCCCCCCCCCCCCCCCCCCCCCCTCTCTCTCTCTCTCTCTCTGTCTGTCTTGTCTGTCTGTCTGTCTGTCTGTCTGTCTGTCTGTCTGTCTCTCTCTCTCTCTCTCTCTCTCTTCTCTCTCTCTCTTCTGTTTTGCTTTTGTTTGTTTCTGTATGTTGTTGTTTCCAAACGGGTTTGAAAACAATCAATAGAACGTCAGTAGTTAAGCTCTGATTACCTGTCTGATAAGAAGCTTGCCACCGAAAGCTTGTTCCAACGACCAAGACTTGACCTTTCACAGAAAGACAGTGGAGGATTCGGTATACAAGCACGTGCATCGTGCGCGGAAAAATCGATGAGACGCATGTTGACCTGCTTTCGGCCGTGCTTTTATCATAATGAGAAAAACGAAATCTACCTAGGAGTGAGCCGGAAAGGCAATTATGTGATGTCTAAAGTTGGCGGTTTTTTTTTAATGAACGAAGTTCAAGGTTCTCTTTCCGTTGCTTCTCAGCACTTGCTGCTACTAGAAAACCAGCAAGTACACGAGACAAACTGTATAAGCAGCCACCGTAGCGCAGCGGTTATCTTTGAGGGTCGTGGTGTGGGTTTTGGGGTGGGGAAGAGGTTTGTGGGTTCGCATTTCTCATAGGAGAAGACTGGAAGCACCAGGCTGAATGGCAGCCAATGACCATGAGTGTCTTCCCTGCTGAGAGTTGCCTCGCGGCGACATGATATTGATTGTAGCCAGTGGGCTGCGCAGCCGACGCAGTGATTTAGACGACTCTAGGTGTGGCTGTATAAAGGGAATGGAACGGCCGGCGAGAGAGTCATAGCAAACGACAACAACAATAGCATGCACACACACACACACACACACACACACACACACACACACACACACACACACACACACACACGAGCGCGCGCGCGCGCGCGCGCGCGCAAGCACATGTACGCACACACATGCACACGTTCAAACACACACACACACACACACACACACACACTCACTCTCTCACTCTCTCTCTCTCTCTCTCTCTCTCTCTCTCTGTCTCTCACACACACACACTCACACACACACACACACACACACACACTCACACACACACACTCACTCTCTCTCTCTCTCTCTCTCTCTCTCTCTCTCTCTCAAAGCGCGCGCGCGTGCGCGCAAGCAAGCACATATACACACACATGCACACGTTTCAAACACACACACTCTCTCTCTCTCTCATTCTCTCTGTCACACACACACACACACACACACACACACACACACACACACACACACACACACACACACACACGTTCGCCCGCGCGCACGCACACGCACATAAACACACTATATACGTGAAAAGAATCGTTTTACTTGCTTTCTTAAGGAAATCCTAGGTGACCCTCCCTCCCTCCCCTCTCCCTCTCTCTCTCTCTCTCTCTCTCTCTCTCTCTCTCACACACACACACACACACACACACACACACACACACACACACAAACACACACGTGTGAAATGTATAGGGAAGAAAACTATTACTCTCATTTTTACAATCATTTGTATCATCTTGTCTTACGTGCAATCTATGAATAATACACGAATAGAACTGTCCATATGTAACAGTATCTGTCCCACCACGCCGACAAGAATAAAAGCAAATAAACACAACCCTAAAAACATGATGGGTTTGTCTATCTCTGTCCCCATCTCCCCCCTCACATCCGACCTCCTTTTTTTTTTTTTTCTCATCATGAGAGAGTAATGAAGTTCAATTCGTTTTCCCCGACTCCTGGACCGGCCCAAATAATTATGGTGTTATATATGTATATGTATTCAGTCATCTATCTATAGTTTTCTTTTAAACCGTTTCCCTTCCAGTTTCTCCATCCCTTAACTGTGTGATCAAACCTCTCATGCCAAAACTGACCTGGAACGTGAAAAGTAGAATTCTAACAGCTTAATTAACCTGCCAATCAAATAATAATAAAGATAATAATAACAATGATAATAATATAGATGATGATATGATAATAATAATAATAATAATAATAATGAGGAGAAGAAGAAGAAGACCTTGCTCACGTCACTAACTAGAGGCAAGCTATTATACAAAATTTTCTCGGTAACAAGGGACAGCAACTCCGGTCAGGCGGTCGTCCGCAGGTCAGGACCCAAGCTAGGTAACTCCTATCTCTCAATAATACAAACACAGAGAGAGAGAGAGAGAGACGGAGAGAGGTCAGGCGGGAGTCCGCAGGTCAGAGAGAGAAGCTAGGTAACTCCTATCTCTCAATAGAGAGGAACAGAGAGAGAGAGAGAGAGAGAGAGAGAGAGAGAGAGAGAGAGAGAGAGCAGAGAGAGAGGAGAGAGAGAGGCACTCCAGCACTCGGTCGCCTTGGCAACGTTGACAGCTCGCCTGTAATGTAAGAACGCTCACAGACCCACCGGTTAATGATCAACTGTCATCCCTGATTGCTCTAATTGGCGCCGTGGACCGTGGGGTTGTCACCCAGAGCGTTTGTCTTGGCGGTGAGGGGAGAGATGGCGGGGATGGGGGGGGGGGGGGGGGGGGGGGGGGATGGAAAGGAGAGCGGGATGTGATGGTGGGGGACAGGAGGGGGCGAGAGTATGGATGAGAATCGGGGAAGCTGGAAGGGGGAGGAGGGGGGAGGATTGGTATTGAGATCTTTCCAGCTTCCATATAAACTTTTCACACTTTTGGGGGGGTGGAGGGGGGAGGGGGTAGACGTGGAAGGGAGAGGGAGATGCAGGGGGGGGGGGGGGGGGGGGGGGGGGGGTTGGGCGGGGAGGGGGGGGGGCAGGAAGTGGTGAGAGTATGGATGAGAATCGGGGAAGTTGGAACGAGAGGGGGGATGAGGAGGAGGAGGAGGAGGAGGAGGGGATTGATATTGAGATCTTTCTACCTATCTGTCAAGCTTTCACACTTTATAGCGTCTGAAAAACAAGTAGCGGTGATGTATAATTAGAAACGATTTCTTCTTGACTTTAGCCCTAAAAAACAACAACAGGACAGGATAAAAAAAAAAAAAAAGAGCAGTGGAAAGTTATTCTTTAACCCTCAATAAAGATGATTTTGTCTTGACTTGACTTGACTTAACATTCGTCTAAATCAAAGACAAGATGAAAGTGTTCAAGATGGAGGTCCTACCGCCTAATGGCCATACCGGCAGTGGACTGTCCGAGCTTCACCGTGTCCAGGTCGCGGGGTTATGGAAGACGAAAACCATCCCTCCTCTTCCGCCGCCTTCAACTTCCCTGACCCGAATCAGGATCCCATTTACTGCTGAGTGGACAGAGGAGGTTTTCCAAGCCATGAAAACCCAATACAACAAGAGTTTCGAACTCAGGACCGTCTACCCATTCGACTTCAAGTGCCTCTACTAATAATTCAACGGCCATCTTGCGCCGAATTTGACAAGATGAGTGATCGCTCGTTCTTCATTTTCGTTTCGTTCAGTATTGTTCATCTTGTCTGAAAAAGACCTAAGAGGTCGAAACGCGTCGTGTTTTGCCCGGTAATTCGATTGTCCATGTTATATGTCGGAATTAGCTGCAAAGTGAGGCGACAGCTAGCGGAGATGTAAACATTATAAAAGTAATTAATATGACTCCACCAAACAACGTGGACAAACAAATCATAAGACAAACCACAACGCGTTTTGACCTCTTAGGTCTTCTTCAGGCAAAATAAACAATACTCAGGACAACGGAAATGAAGAGCGAGCAATCACTTATCTTTGTCGAATTCGGCGCAAGATGGGCGTCGAATGAAAACTAACAGCGGAGTTGGTTCAAGTATCTTTTAAAATGTACATCATTGAGATCTTCATTCATCTGTAAGGGGTTACTTACTTATTTACTTACTGAGGCGCATAGCTCAAGGGTGAGCATAGGCCATCGACAACACTCCGCCATCGCACTCGGTTCTAGGCTGCTCGCGTGCGTGTGGTGCTGGATGCTGGCTTCCTGAGAGTGTGTCCAATCCAGTCCCACTTCCTCTGCAGAATCCGCTTGGCCACTGCTTTCTGTCCTGCTTGCTGTCATAGATCTTCATTGGTGATCTTCTCTGGCCCATCTGATTTTGAAGATGCGCCTCAGACAGGTGTTGATGAAGGTCTGAATTTTTTGCTGTATTGCTGTATTGCCTTGGTCATTCTCCAAGTCTCGCAGACGTAGAGTAGAACCGACTTCACGTTTGAACTGAAGATACGCAATTTCGTTGTCCTTCTGATTTCTCCTGAGGCCCACATTTTCTTTAGCATGATGAATGCTGCTCGCACCTTGCCTATCCTGGCTATGATGTCTTGGTCGGTGCCCCCCTGCTTGTCAACTACGCTTACCAAGTAGACAAAGGAATCTACCTCCCTGATGGGCTCGCCTCCGACTGTGACTGGGCTGCTGCCTGTGGTGTTGATCTTCATCAGCTCGATCTTCAGCTTGTTTATCTTGAGCCCTGTTCCTGCTGATGTTGTCTCAAGGCGGGTGGTCTTGTCCTGCATCTGTATGTGACTGTGGGAGAGGAGTGCCAAGTCGTCAGCAAAGTCAAGGTCATCTAGCTGCGTCCAGAGTGTCCATTGTATCCCATTGTTCCTGCCTGTTGTTGTGGTATTCATGATACAGTCGATGACCAGGAGGAAGAGGAAAGGTGACAACAGACATCCCTGGCGCACTCCTGTCTTCACCTCAAAACCGTCTGACAACTAGCCTGCATGAGCCACCCTGCAGTTCATATCCTGATAGGTGCACTGGATGAGAGAAATGATCTTCTCTGGTATTCCATAGTGTCTCAGTAGCTTCCATAGTGTCTCTCTATCTACATTGTCGAAGGCATTTTCATAGTCGATGAATTGATGTGTAAAGGGGCCCAGTTCCACCCCATGGACTGTTCGATGATGATCCTGAGGCTGGCGATCTGGTCGGCACAGGATCTGTCTCGCCGGAAGCCTGGTTCCTTCTCCTCTCCAACAACACTCTGTTGAGAACCTTGCCTGGCATTGACAGGAGCATGTTCCCTCTATAGTTACTCCTGTAACACGGAATTCTGATGGCATACCATTTTGTGGATATTTGTTAGATTCATGCCACACTGCTTTTACGTTATCCTCGGTTGTTGATATGCTTTGTTGTATGTACCCATTGCCGTTCTAAGGTGTGTTGTGTTTAGCAGTGATGTGCAGCAGACCAGAAGAGGCCACTTGCACTGTGTTATACTGTACACTGTTGTAGATTACTGTGTGGTACTGAAAGGTACAGAACCACGCTGTGTTGCGATGCACTGTGCTGCACTGTTCTGTGTTGGGCTGTACTGAATCGTACCTTGCTTTAATGTACCATTCTATAAGGTGCTGTATTCGGTCATTTTTCCATCCGAAACGGATTCCCTGGTGTGAAAATTGGGCTTTTATGCAGGTAAAGTGTTGTTCTTTTGGTAAGCTAGTTACGTTCAGGTTTAGTGTCCACATTCTTCAGAGGTAATATGACAGACGGAGATAAGTATCCAAGGGGAGTTTGGGGGGGGGGGGGGGGGGGGGGGGGGGGGGGGGGAGTTACATTTGTCCTTTATCATTATATCATTGCTACTATCATTATCATTAACATTATCAAGGGCGTTTCTGGTCGCTGGGGATGGACCCTACCAGGGACACTTTCAGTACAAGCTCTGTCCCTGCCCTCTGCAAGTTCTGCGCTGATATTTCCCTTCTCTGCAGCTCTGCCTGATCTCAACGGCTTTTTTCTTTTCTTGGCAAGATTTTCTTTCTTTCTTCCCAATGTCTTTGTTCTACAAAGTTGTTTACACCTTTTGTTTGTCTCTGGTCGCAATTTGCAGCACGTCAACTTTGTGTTGTCTTATGGCGACTACGCATTGAGGATGGACACACTGTCCAGGAGTGGACACTAGCAGTCCGTTCTGTGTGTGTCTATGAGCGCGCGCACACACGCGAACACACACACACCCACGCACACACACACACACACACACACACACACACACACACACACACACACACACACACACACACACACACACACACACCACACACACACACACACACACACACACACACACACACACACACAGAGAGAGAGAGAGAGAGAGAGAGAGAGAGGGAGGAGAGAGAGAGAGAGGAGAGAGGAGAGGGAGGGAGAGAGAGAGAGAGAGAGAGAGAGAGGAGAGAGAGAGAGAGAGAGAGAGAGATGGAGGGAGAGAGGAGAGGAGAGAGAGAGAGAGGGAGAGAGGAGAGAGAGAGAGAGAGAGATTTTGTCGTATTTACCTTTTGTCACAAACTTTGGAGCGAAAAATTGAAGTGAAGTGGCAGGCATTGTCAGCACAGTGTAGAGTTATGAAGAATGTCAACACTGTGGCTACCACGTTATCAATAAATGCCAATATGTAGATACTGTCCTTATAGTTTGTTTCTTTTTTTTCAGGAGGGGTCCGTTTTCTCCTAGTGTGCAGACAGTCCTAATAAGGCCACAACCGTGAATGATTTTTGAATGTTTAGCCAGAACTCGTTACTATGACACCAACTAATAACAGTCACAGTTACATTTATTACAGTCTCGATATAATCCTGTGTGAGTAATGACTTGCTGAGATTTCAAAATGTTATCCTAGTAAAAAATACCAAGAATTTGTTAACATCATCATCCCAAATCCAAAGGTATATGCACACCAAAATGAGTTAAGGGCATGCGGATTGAAAACAAAACAAAAACAAAAACGGGGGCTTGAGGGGGGGGGGGGGGGGAGGGAGAAGGAAGAGAGAGAGAGAGAGAGAGAGAGAGAGAGAGAGAGAGAGAGAGAGAAAGAGGAGAGAGAGACAGACAGACAGAAAGACAGACAGATAGACAGACAGATAGACAGACAGAGACAGAGAGAGAGAGAGAGAGACAGCGAAATGGAGAGAGAGAGAGAGAGACAGACAGACAGACAGAAAGACAAACAGACAGACAAACAGACTGACAGACGAAAGAGACAGACAGACAGATTAGGCTTCTGTTTTTAAATTCTGTATGTCCAGTCAGGATTTGCAGGTTCATCCAGCCGAGCTATTGCAGCAGGGGAAAGCAAACAATTAATGGAGTTGGACCATTTAACCCTTATCTGTCCAGGAATCCCAGCGTTTCCCGTTACCACTTCGTTTTAACAGTCATTCGTTTTAAATGCTTGTAACCTTATCGTTTCTGATGCTTTCTTCCCCCTTTTCGTATGAAATAATGCAAAAAGTTGAACTTTGAAAACCTGTCATATATTTTCTCTTCTTCCTTTGGTAAAGAGCTATCAGTTTTACAGTAGCCTCCTCTGAGTCGGTTAAGATATACAGCATCCACGTTGAGCCTCGCTGCAGGAGTTGTTGCCACGCTGGCGTGACAGGGTTAAATAAGACTCTTGTTTCCTCACAGACATGAGCCATTGCATGGAATGAGATGGCAGCATTCATGGTGAGTCTCGCAGTAGGGCTGTTGCCACACTGGCGTGAGAAGGTTAAACAAGGCTTGTGTTTCCCACCCACATAGGACATTGCAGGGAATGAGATCGCAGCGTCTGACAACAAAACAGGATTGCAATCTGGGCATCTGACCGGGAGGGGGGTTCATTGAGGGGGGGGGAGGGGGGGGGGGGGGGGCAGGAAGGGCGGTGGAAAGAGCATGGAAATAGAATGGGGGTTAGTGGAGGGGTTGGAGGACAGGAACGGGCAGGGGGAGGAGGTGTGGTGGGGGGTGGGGAGGGAGTCTGTGGAGAGGAGGTTCGGGGGAAGGGTGACGCAGACGAGGATGCCACGGGTTTCTGTTCTATTTCTGCTTTGGCCCCAGAGAACTCTTTTTTTTAACTCAAGGATATACAGAGAGAGAGAAGACCGAAGGCAAATGGGCAAAAAGAAAGAGGGAGAGAGACAGATAAGACGCTAGGAGAAAGGAGAAAGAGAGAGAGAGAGAGAGAGAGAGAGAGAGAGAGAGAGAGAGAGAGAGAGAGAGAGAGAGAGAGAGAGAGAGAGAGAGAGAGAGAGAGAGACAGAGAGAGAGAGAGACAGACAGAGACAGACAGGCACAGAGACAGAGACAGAAACAGAGACAGAGGGAAAGATAGAAGAAAGGGGTGGGGTGGGTGAATGAAAGAGAGGCTGGGGAAGGGAAGGTTAATAAATCCAATCATTGAGTAGATGGTTGAGTCTAGGTTTGCTTTTATTTATTTATTTATTTTTGCTTTTTTTCTTTTTTTTATCCTCCTCTCTTTCTCTCTCTCTCTCTCCTCTCTCTCTCTCTCTCTCTCTCTCTCTCTCTCTCTCTGAAGACACGCTTTCAACAAGAGGAGTAAGTAACAAATGGAAAAGGTTGGACAAGAGGACAAGGAAGCGGGGTGGGTAGGTGCAACTGAGGGGAAGGATATGGGGCGGAGGGGAGGGAAGAGTGGAAGAGGGTGGAGGAGCAAATGAAAGCAATCACGCACACCATATGCATTGACGAAAGATTTTTTTTTTCTATTTATGTAGTTTCACGTGATATTTCCAGACTTCAGAGGTTTGACCAGGATTAGGCGAAGGCTGCTGCAATCTCTGAAGCGCATCCTTTTTTTTTTTACTTGACTTATCTTTAACTTGATATGATATGCCGCTAGCACTTTACATACATCATTATTGTTATCATCACTCTTTTTATTTGGGTTGGTTTGGGCAAGCACGTTTTATGATATCTAACATTGTAACTTGGCTCAGTCCAGGTCATAACTGTATTCTCCTCCTCCCGACCCCGGTCTCTTCCTGTCTGTCTGTCTGTCTGTCCGTCTGTCTCTCCATCCACAGCACCGCAGGAGCAGAACTGTGTCTTTCACTCCAATGTCCACAGACTGCCGCCCATCCCTCTCCTCCACCCCCACCCCCACCATTACCCTCCCACCTCCCCGCTGTCACTTTCAGACGTCATCTTTCTCCCTCACGCAGCACTCGCACGTGCGGGAGAGCTTAACTCTGTCGCAACAGTAGGTACTCGCTGACTGTAGAGCCAGCACCACAGCACTGGAGTTTATTACCGAGCTGCACAAAAATTCAGCGGTGTTTGTGTGCTCAACACACTCAGCACGATCTGCGAGCAGAGTGAAAGAATACGGGTTGGCTTCTTGGCACTGTCTTATCCCCCCGCCCCTCCCCTCCCCCACCAATGTCATCCAAGGTAGCCTAGTTGTTCGATTCTAATCCGTTATGGCCAAAATCTCTGATTTGGCGAATGGCCACAGACTGCAATCATTTCTCAGGTCATATCAGGGCAACCCACTGGAGGAGACACTGCACAGCCGCTTAGTCACTTGTGTATCAGGTCTACTTGGATGAGTTCCTTTGTGTGATAAAAAAAAATGTGTTCATTGTTATTATTATTATTATTATTATTATTATTATTATTATTATTATTATTATTATCACCATTATTTATTGTTGTTATGCTATCATTATCATTATTATCATTTTCATTGTTATTCTTGTTGTTGTTGTTGCTGCTGCTACTGCTGTTGCTCATATTATTGCCTTATACATAACTGCAAGAAATTTACATAGTTATTGTCATGATCATCATAATGATCATATCAATCATCATGCTCATGATCAGTACTGTTGTTATTATTATCATTATCATTATTATCATTATTGCTGTTGTAATTGTTATTGTTATTATTATTATTATTTACATTACTACTGCTGCTGCTGCTGCTACTACTACTACTACTATTGCTACTACTACTATCATTGATATTAATGTACACCAATCGAGTCTTTTTCAGCGTCATCAAAAAGCATAAGATCTGTGTTCACATGATGTCACTGCACTCACTACTGCTGTTTTCAAAAGCTGATTGGACAGGAGCTTCGGGGATCAAATATTACTGCTCATGGTGCTCCATGTCACTGTCAACATTAATGGGGTGTTGGGGGGGACACAAGCGTCCAAAGTAATCTTCCGCCAAATCCACTCATGAGATCTTTGATCTCGCATTTTCAGAATATTTTTGACATTGTTTTTTTGTTCACATGTTTTATTAACTTTGTCCTTTTGACATGACGGTTACACGCCTGCAATGTAAGTACAGCCAGAGTGGAATCCTTTCCCTTTGAGAAATAACATGAATCCTTTAAAAAGTTAGAAAGTATACTGCTTATAAAAAAAAGCCTGTCATCTTGTCAAAAGAGCATTGAGTGACTTAAAAAAAAAATTAAAGAAACCCTTCAAGGTGTTTAAAGACAATGACCGCCCCCACCCCCCCCCCCCCCCCCCCCCCCCCCCCCCCCCCAAAAAAAAAAAAAAAAGAAAAAAAAGTGGGAGATAAAACAGTTCCACGAAAGGTGAAAGTTCCTTAGAATGATGGTCTTAGAGACAGTGAATCATTAGATACTCATCGTGTTTGTAGCACTGCATTATAGAAGGCGAAGCTTATCCCTCTCCCTCTGCCATTTCGACCTCCATTGCTTGAATCATGTACCCCAAACTGCGGGCACGCAGAGCAGATTTTCAAGCCATACAATTCCATTACAATGAGCGTTTCGAACCCATGATCGTCAGCTTATGTAAGCAAAAACACTCTAACCACTTGACCTGGGTCTTTCTTTATTACACACACACACACACACACACACACACACACACACACACACACACACACGCACGAAGCAGGAGTAGACAAGGCACAGATACACACACACACACACACACACACACACACACACACACACACACATACTAACACACACACACACACACTAACACGCACACACACACATACTAACACACACACACACACACACACACACACACACACACACACACACACACACGCACATAGTAACACATACACACACACACACACACGCACACACACACACACACACACACACACACACACTAACACACATAACACACACACACATACTAACACACATGTTACTTCTCTCTTCCCTCCCCCCCTCTCCCTCATCCTCTCCCCCTCTTAAATGTGAACACATATCATACGTAGCTCTCCTTCTTCTGTCTCTCTTTGCTAGTCTATCCATGTCTTTCCAAGTAAAACTATTCGATTTCTACATTTTGGCTTCGCCCTTTTGCTCTCGCTCGACAAACACTTACGTATTCAGCCCAGCCAGATTCTGCCCTCCTCAGTGACAATGAAACGCAAGACCAGTGCTCAAAACAAAAAAAGCACCATTGATTGAACATCCAACACTAGCTTGACCGGGTCAGTTCCGCTCACTCGCTGCAGCAACACTGTCCTCCTCACACCGATCTGTCGTGTCTTTTTCACCACCACTGGTGTTAGCCCTGCCGCAACCTGAGTGACGATCACTGAGCAAGCTTTCACAGTCAGACACACTGGTCGCCAGCTCTTCAGACACACACATACGCACACGACGAGCACTGCTGCGATGAAACAGAGAAAGGAGAACATTAAGGGGCTCGCTGGGAGGAGGGGGGGGGGGGGGGGGGGAGGAGGGGGGGAGCAGGGGGGGAGAGGTAGGTGGTGAGGGGGGTGGGGGTGGGGATTAGGGATGTTGATGCAGGGGGATTGGCTGACAACAACGATGTGATGTCCAGAAGTCTGATTGACCATGTGGCTTCTTTGCCTGACCATTGGTCTTTGGTTATAGGAGTGTGACTGTCTGTCACTCTCCCTCTGTCTTCTCTGTCTCTGTGTCTTTCTGTCTCTCTGTTTCTGTCTCTCTGTTTCTGTCTCTCTGTTTCTGTCTCTCTGTTGGACTTCCCTTGTCTGGCTGCCAGCAAGTCAAACTTTCTTCAACTCCGGTAAAAATTTTGTCTAATTTTAAAAACTTCCACGATGCCCGTTGAAGGTCTACCATTGAGTGTAGAAAACATGCAGAACGCCACGCTGCGAGATATGGTGTTACCATCTGTCGAAATCAAAGGTAGAGAAAATCAGACTGTCATTGTTCTCAGGCTAAAACCAATTTCCGACCATTCCCCTGCCATGAAAGCCCAAGCGCAAACTGCTGTGTTCAGGAGGAAATGTGCATCACAGATCAACAGGGACAGGAGAAGGGCAGGAACACAGGAATCAAATGCGAGTGAATGTGTTTTACCCCGTCCAGTCTGTTCCTACCAACCCCACCTACTTTGTTCTACAAAACTGACAAGAGTGAAAACAAGGATGGAGTTGTCCTGTGCAGACATCTGTCAGTTTTCTGACCATCCCCCTCCCCCCCTCTGTGCCTTTGCCTGCACCAAGTGCACAGTCAGCAATGGAGCACAGCACATCAACTTGGCACAGTGTGACATAGACAGTGAAACAGTAACTGTTCTCCCCAAAATCAGAATTCTCATATGACACTGGTGTCGACAAAGTTCTAGTGATGAGTGTGTAGAGTTTTCTAAAGTAGGAGGATGTGAACACATTCTTTAGGCAACTGCAACACACACTTCCATACAACATGACGCTGAAACCTTCATTGCAGATGGAAATCTGTGTACGACAGACCGTGGTGTTGTGATTATGGAGATTCTTGTTGCTATTCTTGTTGTTGTTGTTGATTATGGAGATTCCTCGGATGTGAATGAGTCACCCGCAGCCCATTCAGACAACACCACAATAAGAGACATCGTGTCTTATTTAGAAGAAATGTCAAGGAAAATGGATGACCGCTTCGGTGCCTTGAAAGAGGTGAAAGGCAGTGCAACACATAGCACAGGGGGTGAAAACGGAAAACTTGGCTCTCCACCGTGACAGCCGCGCTCTCGCATCTGTTGATAAACATTTTTTGGAAATCCTGATTGACTGTTACTTATGTTTGATGTCGAGAACTGAATTCTGTGCTTTTCCGTGATCTGGACTCCTCATCACGATGAACTTTCTTACATGTTATCAGTCATGTTTATTTCTGATTTTTGTTTATGCACTGTCCCTATCCCCTCCATCTCCCTTTGTGAATGGCTTTGTAAAGCCGACACAATAAATCATTCATTCATATTCTGTCTGTCTGTTTTTCTATCTCACTGCCTCTGTCTGTCTGTCTGTCTGTCTGTAAGTCTGCCTCTCTCTCTCTCTCTCTCTCTCTCTCTCTCTCTCTCTGTCACTCCCATGTCTTTCTCTGTATGTGCGTGCGTGTGTGGAGAAGTTCCATCGCGCGCATGCACCTCTGTGTGTGAGTGTGCGTGCGCGTAAGCGTGCACATGTGCGTTTGTCCGTGTCTGTGTGCATGCGTGTGTGTGTTTGCATGCATATATATATATATATATATATATATATATATATGTGTATGTGTGTGTGTGTGTGTGTGTGTGTGTGTGTGTGTTTGTGTGTGTGTGTGTTCTCCTTTTCGTCCTCGTCTCTCTTTCCGACTCTCCCTCTTTATACATCTTCCTCTGTCTGTCACGTTCGTATCTCTATATCTGTGTAGATATCTGTTTCTGTTTCGGTCGTTTTCGCTCTCAGTCTGTTTGATCCTCTTCTTTATCGACCTGTCCCACCTACCTCTTTTCATTAAAAAAAAATTCTTTTTCTATCTGTTTTCTCCTTTTATTTCGGCCTTTACGTGCAATTCTACAATGCCTGCTATAGCTACAACGACGAATAAAAGATGTGAAGGGTTCTTACAACACTTTGAAACGTGGATCATCAGACCAGTGGCTGTCTGAAGCACTTCCTTCATGAATGCCTCTCACCCTGCACTCCACTCCTCTTCTCCTGCCTGACTACCTGTCTCTGTCTGTCTAGGTCCGTCGATGCTAATGATTTACCTTTAAGTCTTAGTGCACGATGTGAAATATTCACAGACGGGCACGACCATACATACGGGTAATTCTAGTCATGCACAGATCTCACTTACTTCGCAAAAGCGTGTCATTGAACTAATTAAATGCTCAGAGTTAAACCACATGAGTCTCCA
>JADBJO010004231.1:17500-20000 GCA_016801955.1 Conus betulinus | reverse complement strand
CACACACACACACACACACACACACACACACACTCGCACAAAGGTGTGAAGCGAACTCTTTAATCCACAATTGAGATAATTTTGGCTTGACACACACACATACACAAGTGCGCGCGTGTCCATTCATGGACACACACACACACACACACACACACACACACACACACACACACACGACTGGGGCTAGTCAGCCCTTTTTTTGCACTCAAAGCAGCGCGGACAATATGTCGGTACAGTTAGGGGAGTCGTTCATGATTCAGATTAACGATCAGTATCTTGCCTAAATTTATTATATCAATGAATGGGAAAAAAAAAACTATGTCGTTTAACCTACTGTTTGCCCCTAAGGTGACTCAGTAGCAAACAGACTAACTTGCTCCATATTGAATAAGATGGCTGCTCGTTTGGTAAGAAGAAAACGATTCAGAAGACCGCTGATCAGAGTAGATATTATGTTCTGGTACCTGGAAAAAAAATCTTTTTAAAAAGTGTCAATTTTAAAATGCATCCAAATGTTTGATAAGCTCATCATAATATTTAGCACATCGTCAGTATGCAGATTTATGAAGAAAAAAGGAAAAAAAAAATACTTACATTTCTATAAGCTGTGACATTATGGATTAACAGATCTGCATGATTTCTATGCGACAGT
The DNA here is from genome assembly GCA_016801955.1 of Conus betulinus. Lineage (NCBI taxonomy): Eukaryota > Metazoa > Mollusca > Gastropoda > Neogastropoda > Conidae > Conus > Conus betulinus. Next base: position 19,348 of record JADBJO010004231.1, on the reverse strand, counting down.
ATATTTGATTGACAAACACACCAGAAAAAAATGACACTTTGGCATTTATTTGGCATTGTGTAACAAAGGGAAAAAACATGAAAAGGAGAAATAGAAGGTTCTGTTACAGTCCCTTGAATACTTCTTTTATGTATTAGTAAATGAAATAAATCATAGTCGTATATTCGGCATGGTATGACTGAAAGAAATAAAACTCGAAGAATTTAGATAAAAACCAGTGGTCTGACTTATTCAAGGAGCTGACTAGCCCTGTCTCTCCTATACATGCGTACACAAGCATACCTATTGTACATATAAAACACATATATACATTACCCACACACAAAGATACACACACAACACAACACACACAACTCAACACAACACATCAACAACGCACACACACACACACACACATACACGCGCGCGCACGCGTGCATGCATACACACACACGCACGCACGCACGCATGCTCACGCGTGCGTGCGCGCGCGCGCACGCACACACACACACACGCACACCACACACACACACACACACACACACACACACACAACTAACTGCCATGCTTGCTTAGTGTAGTGTATACTAGTGCCAACACTGTTTAACTTTGGGGTCTTGCACATTTGGTTTTCTCCGCTCACCCCGACTCCCCTTTCCCTCATGTATGCACACATGTAACAGCTTGCGTTCTCTCTCTTTCTCCCCGTGCAACCTTTCACGCTACGCTTTGTCCCTTTCTCTCTCACTCACCACTTACTTTCCAGACAGTCCTGCTACAGCCACAAGTCAAAGCAAGATGGGTGCTTCGACCCAGGAGCACCATTGGTCATCTACCACCAGCTTGACCTGGTCAGTCCGGCTCACTCGCTGCAGCGACACTGTCCTCACACCGGTCGGTCTGTCTGTTTCACCACCACTGGTGTTAGCCCTGCCGCAACCAAATTGACGATCACTGAGCAAGCTTACACAGTCAGACACACCGGTCGTCAGTTTGTTAGACACACACACACAAAACACCACGCGCTTTGTTGCTTTGACTTGGAGAGAGGAGAAGGGGGATGGGGAGGGGGGGGGGAATGAAAATGGGTTTGGATGGATGCAGGGAACTGACTGCTAGGGATGTGATGTCCGGAAGTCTGACTGAATGTCTGGTGGCTTCCTCTGATGTTGAAATTGAGGTATAGGTGTATGACTCGCACTGTCCCTGTATCTGTGTGTATTTCTGTGTCAGTGTTATCCTGCTTCCGTCTCTGTATGTCTGTGTGTGTGTCTGTCTGTCTCTCTTTCTCGATTTTTCTTTCACTCTCTCTGTCTATATCTCTGTGTTCTCCGTGTCTTTCTCTGTGTGTGTACAAATGTGTGTGTGTGTGTGTGTGTGTGTGTGTGTGTGTGTGTGTGTGTGTGTGTGTGTGTGCGTGCGCGCGCACGCGTGCGCGTGTCTGTGTATGTTTATCTGTGTGCATTTATGCATGTGCATCCACGTGAATCAGTGTGTGTGTGTGCACACGCACATTCGTGTTTACATCTTTCTCTCTTTCTCTAAATCATTCTCTGATTCTTTTTTACTGCTTCACTTCTCTCTCTCTCTCTCTCTCTCTCTCTCTCTCTCTCTCTCTCTCTCTCTCTCTCTCTCTCAGCTAGATATCCTTCCATTGTCATGTAAATTATAGTAAAACAAAGCAGCTGTGATGCATTGAATAATGTATGGCTCAGTTACTGTTACTTAACCAGGAAAGACAACATACCACTATTCTGGTTCCACACTTATAAATAAAAAAAAAGTAAACTGAAGGTGTGGTTTAGTTTTTATATATCTCTGTCTATCTGTCTGTCTATCTGTCTGTCTGTCTGTCTGTCTGTCTCTCTC
>JADBJO010004231.1:0-7500 GCA_016801955.1 Conus betulinus | reverse complement strand
GTAAGCCACATAAACCTAGCAAAGTAAGGCAAGATGAGTTCATGATACACTGTGAATCATGCCAGTGAAGTCACAGTCAATTAACAATTTCAAACAGTCGAAGAGTTTTCAACAGTGCCAGAATTAAAAAAAAAAAAAAAAAAAAAAACCGAATAGATCGTAACTTTACATTGTCACCAAAATCATAGAAAGTTTGCTCTATTTGTGAAAAAATGGAAATGTCAACTAAGATAAGACGTCGCGTATGTTATGTGTTAACACATGACATCTTGTGTTCCATTATACATTGGTAGTGATGCACATTAGAATCCGCCAGACACATGGGAGCTTTCAGTCTAGGATAGCAAAACGACAATAGCGATCATGACCGTACACAGGCATTAGCTTGGGTGGGTGAGTTGATGTTTGAAAGTTCTCTGCAGTGTGTGTATATGATATGACGTCATTTTCTGTCGTTTTCTTATTTGTTATAACTTCCCCATTCCGTCCACTACAAATTTTTTTAGTAAGTGATACTTATTCTGCCAACAATTCATTCAATGTATTTGCTGCTAATTCATTGCAAAAAATGTTTTTCAAACCTTACAAATGTGCAGCCAAGAAAACCTATCATTTTTGTTCACATTTATAAAAACAGGTGTGCCAAGACCCCTGTTTCTATCTCTTCAATTTCTGTCTTTCTGTTTATATTAACTCGCTATTTATATAAAAAAAAACCCATAAAATAATAAACCACTAAGAAGGTATTCTGTTGTGAAAACAAACGGATTTGGTAGCAACATCCACACATAAGCAAAATCAGTTGAAATTACTGATTTCAGTACGGCAGTTTGACTTAGTGGTGCAGCTTCTTTTCAGCCAGAGAGAGAGAGAAAGAATTTCTATTCCAGAAAAAAAAGAAATCTCCAGGCAATTTGTCAGTTCAGTCTTTTTTTATCCTGGATGGCCTAATATGTCTGACTGACTTTCTTCTCTTAGTCTTCTTCGCCTGCCGTCTGCACCCACCTCCGCCCTCCAAACTCCCATGTCTTTCGTTCCATCTCTCTCTCTCTCTCTCTCTGCCTCTGAGAATCACTGGTACTGACGCTGTGATCTGACGACTCCATATGTAAATGGACAGGGAAGACACGCACTGGAAACGGTCGCTCCCCCCCCCCCCCCCCCCTCCACAAACACACACACACACACACACACACCCCCACCTCCCTTCCCCCACCCCCAATCTCACTCTCACCATCTCTCCTCCCCACTTCTGTCTCCGGCTTGCATGCTGTGACCGTCTACAGGGTCAGACTCTGCCCTGTCTGTGAAGGCCGTCTGTCTTTTCATTTGCACGCGAGGAGGAAGAGGAGACAGCAGACAGTTCGACATAAACGCTTAATGATGAAGGCCACGAGCAACAAACTAGGGGGAGGTTGCTGGCTTCCACAAGGAAAACAGCAGTTATCATCGATGAAATGGAGATCAGTCATTAGTACTGCATGAGGAAAACCACACGAAAGAGGAAATACAGAAGTACAAAGCCAAAAGGAGAAAAAAAAGGGGGTTTAATAAAAGGCGTAGCACCAACAATCATCCCATCCATCCCTCAAAAAAAAAAAAAAAAAAAATCACATAGAATTATATGAACGGTACGCTGGCTCAAACACATACACGGCATGGGTATATATAAATCTTTCACACATTGTCATAGCTGCGTCAAGCTCGTCCAATGATAGAAGCAAGAGAGAGAGACAGCGCGAGAGACAGAGAGAAGGGCTGGGAGTGTGTGGGGGGGGGGGGGGGGGACGCGTGTGTCTGTGCGAGAGAGAGAGAGAGCTCGGATGCTATGTTCGAGTAAAGGCGAAGGCTATTTCTCCTTATGAGGGGGCGTATGAAGATTAAAAACGGCTTGTGAATGTTACAGAATTCTAGAAAGACTGGATAGATCTCTCTTTCTCTCGGTGATAACAGACTGAAAATAGAATGCCCTGAACAAGTAAACTAAGAAAACTTATCACTATACGCTCATTCTCATACGTTACAGGGGGAAGCTGACAGGGATCCCTGGAGAAACTATTTCCTTCTTAGATTAGACAACTTGCTGCAGTATAAAACAACACGCAGTTCCTCATTTTTTCATAATGGAAAAGTTCAAATCCATCCAGTATAATTTCTGTAAACGATAACGGTGTTGCAAAAACTGTGTGAAACTCGCAGTCTAAATTTGGTCATGATAAACTTCAAGTGCTTGTCCAAGTTTATTCACAGTTCAAGTTTGGACATCGTTATACTGAACAAAACGTCCGATACATGGGTAAATCTATTGCTATATCTAACATGAAAGTCTGCAAAACTGGACGCTCTCAGTCTCTCTCACCTAATACAAATTATATTATTTTGCGTGCCAACATTACAACTAATCTATTATTTTGCGTGCCAACATTATGAAATCCGAAATTGATATCATTATAGCAGACATTCAAAACCCTATGCTCCCTTGGCACCAAGGAGATATACCACATTCTGTATAGCAAATTCAGTGGTATTCTCACCCACTAGGTGTTCAAAAATAGAATCCACACAGCACCCAAAAAGCAGCCAGAGAAAGGTAGAAAGTAAAAAAAACGAAAAGAAATTGTGATAAGGAAATAAGCTGCTAAAAACTGAAAAATCATGATGTATAAAGGGACAATATGTTACAGGGGACAATCTTGAGCGGATATCCATTTCAGGATGCAAATGGGAGGGCAAACGGTGTCCAACAACCAGCCAGAGTGGTCGGCCCCACTGTTGAAAAAACCCAAGAGTGTGCGTCTCCAAAAGAAAAAACCTAAAACAAGACAAAAAATGATGTATAAATCAATCAATGAATGTGTAGAATGAGGTTAAGATAATTAAAAATGGGTACCTAGATAAATGATCAAGTAATGACAAAAAGGCGAACCGGAAAGCAAAGCAGAAAGTGAATTAACAAGAGACACATATAAGAAAAAGAATGAAAAGACAAACACAAACAGGATTTAAACAAATGAAAATTTAAAAAGGACAAAGGGAGGACAACCCGAAGAAAGAAACATACACAAAAGTAGAACTCGCAAAAAGAGGTGGAAAAAACACAAAGACATACCAACACCAAAGAGAAAATTGCGTTGATTGTAATGTCACTGAAGTGTGTGTGGCTGTGCTGTGTGTGTGTGTGTGTGTGTGTGGCCGCTGTGTGTGACGGCGTGAGTGCGGCGTGCGTGGTGCGTGCGTGTGAGTGGCGTGCGTGAGTGCGTGCGCGTGGTGAGTGCGTTGCGTGCGTGATGTGTGTGTGTTGTGCGTGTGTGCTGTGTGTGGTGTGTGTGTGTGTGTATGTGTGTTTGTAGAGGTGGGGGTGTGTGTATGCGTGTGTGTGTGTGTGTGTGTGTGTGGGTGTGTGTGTTTGTGTGTGGTGTGTTATCATCATGTTTAACGTTAGACCTGAATATCAGCAAAAACGAACAACAGAAACAACAACAATAACAAACACACCAACGCAAAACAAACATCAGCAGATTATTATGGAGACATGCAGAGCAAACAAAACATAAAACAAACAACACAAACAATAGGCAAACAATGAGCAACAACCACAACAAAAGGAAAACAATTAACAAGAACATGTAAACTTTAAAGCATGTGACCTTCAGGTGTTCCCCTAGCACGAAGTCGTATTATAGAGGATTTCTTCTTATCCCATACCCGAGGCCCGCCCTAAGTAAGGTCTTACGTATCTTTTTCACGTCATGTGTGCTGGACTACTCTCGTGAACCCATTTTCAGCCAGTCGATGAATTGAAGTGGACAAATAAAAGGCAGAGAGAAAGAAAGAAAGAAAAAGCGAATGAAGGAGAGAGAGAGAGAGAGAGAGAGAGAGAGAGAGAGATGAGAGAGAGAGAGAGGAGAGAGAGAGAGAGAGCGGCAGACAGAAGGAGAGAGGGGAGGGGGGGGGGGGTGGGGTGGAACGCAGGGGAGAAGAAGAAAGAAGAAGAGAAGAAGAAGAACAACAACAACACAACAACAGTAAACACAACACCAACAGCAACAGTAAAGGACAACACAACAACAGCAACAGTAATGACACCAACACAAACAATAAGATGTAACCTGTACATGTCCTTGACAAGTGAGGCAAGTGAGAGCCTCCACCATGAATTAAGGCAAGCAATGGCCCCGGCATTATCATGATTGTTCATCTTATTTTTGTAAGAAATCGATCGACTGAGGAATGACATTGGCAGAGTTTCAAGATGCACTGGATAACATCATCCCCCCCCCCCAGCCCCCCCCCCCCCCCCCCCCCCCCCCCCCCCCCCCTGACCCCCCCCCCCCCCCCCCCCCCCCCCCCCCTTAGGGAGGGGGAAGCCCTGAGGCAAAGCCAAAACAAGACAGACAGGGAAAGTGACAAGCAAGTATGTGTGTTGTGTTGTTTGTGTGTTTGCAGAAAATGTTTAGGGATTCTAAATTTTTCTATAGATGAACGAATAGATAAATAAATGATAAGAGATAGACAGCAGACAGACAGAGACAGACAGACAGATAGAGATAGATCGATAGATAGATAGATAGATAGACCGACTGGTAGATAGATAGATAGAGAGAGAGAGAGAGAGGGAGAGGAGAGAGAGAGAGAGATATGAAATAAAATGAAATAAAACAAAAAAAATTTAAAAAAAAATGTCTTCTTCTTCTTCTTCTTCTTCTTCTTCTTTTCTTCTTCTCTTCTTCTTCTTCTTCTTCTTCTTCTTCCTTCTTCTTCTCCTTTACAGCGTTCCAGTATCTGGTAGCGTGTGGTCGTTTTAAACCCTGTTGGGATACTACACACACTATACTCAAGAGTATAGTCAGTTCACTCCGACTTCGTTGAGTGCAGAAATTTGTGGTAAGAGGTTGTGGAAAAAAGATAGATAAAAGATATGGTAGACAGAAAGGACAGTAGACGACAGTACAGCAAGGAGGAGACAGAGTTACTGAGAGCGAAAGGAAAAGGGGACGTTACTAGCACCAGGATGTCGTGAAGGGGGGGGAACTATTTGTACAAAAGACCCCCCGGTATCCCCACGGGGGGAAAAAATATATCATACGTGCTGCTCACACATGAGGATAGGGATGAATTATGTTTGCATTCACTCACCCTCAGTTCACATACTGACTGATGACATTGAGTCATTTCACAGAACAAACAGCTTGCACACCCACGTCCATCATTTTGAAAATACGTCACTTTGCAAGTAGGTCGATGTCGCTGGCTCTTCTGACCAGTCAGCGGCAAGGAAGTTTACAGAATTTGACGGGTTATGTAGCCTAAAACAATTGAATATCTATGGAAAAAAAAAAAAAAACTAAGACGAAGTGTAAGCAATTTAGTTTCCAATACAACTTGTTTCCTCGTAAAGTCCACTTCATGTCCAAACTGAACAATATACTCGTTGTCTTACTACAGGATTAGAATTCCAAATGGACACCTTTTTTTAATTCCGTTCAGCCATTATCGTTTTTTCCCATGCACCAAAGATGATCTCGTCTTTCCAACTGGTAGAGACAGCTTTCGGCATTTGTATTCTGTCCACAATGGCAACATTTCAAAACATCCATCAAAACCCGATGCCTGGTATAATATCTGGCCTTTGAAGGACAGACACCCTTGTGGTTTTGAGCCTGCGGTGAGAAATACCCCACTCCAACCCCTCTACCCCCCTCCACCCTCCACCCCCCCACCACCCACCCACCCCCCAGTGGACGGCATTTTGACACGCTCCTCAGTCAAATCTGTAAAAGAGATTTTAAAACCAGTTAAGTTTCATTTTTCAGTCCAGGAGATCCTTAGCGCCGCAAATTCCATGACCTTTGGCCGGGGGTGGTGGTGGGGGGGGGGGGGTTCGAATGGGGGAAAAGAAAGGAAATGGGAGGAGGGGGTTGAGGGAGGGGGATGGGAGGGGGGGTTAGTAGGTGGGGGTTGAAGATGGAAAGAGGGGAGATGGAGATGGATATGTGTGTGTTGGAGGACGCGCACAAGTTGGTGTGTGTGTGCGTGTGTGTGTGTGTGTATGTGTGGTGTGTGTGTGTGTGTGTGTGTGTGTGTGTGTGTGTGTGTGTGTGTGTGTGTGTGGTGTGCGTGCGTGCGCGTATGTGTATATGTGCGCGCGTGCGTGCGTGTGTGTGTGTGTGTGTGTGTGTGTGTGTGTGTGTGTGTGTGTGTATGCGCGCGCGTGCGTGCGCGTGCGTGAGAGAGAGAGAGAGAGAGAGAGAGAGAGAGAGAGAGAGACAGATGGACAGACAGACAGACAGACAGCAGAAGACAGACAAAGGCAGAGACGACAGACAAACAAACAGACAGACAGACAGACCGACAGACAAACAGAGACAGATAGACGGACGGACGGACAGGACAGAGGCAAAAGAGAGAGAAGATGAAATGATGTGGTCGATACCCCGGGTGCTATGGGCATGGTCGGCACCGCTTGCAAAAGGGTAATACAAATGGCATCAAGTGGTGATGGATCGAATTCTACAGCCTTCCCAACCACCGCCACATCATTTCCCTTTGTGACAACTCCCATTATGGGGAGTGACTGCCTGTGTAGGTGCTTGTGTGCGTGCGTGCGTGCGTGTGTAGTGTGTGTGGTATAGGTGTGTGAGTGTGTATGTGTGAGTGTGTGTGTGCGTGTGTGTGTGTGTGTGTGTGTGTGTGTGTGTGTTGTGTGTGTGTGTGTGTGTGTGTGTCGGGAGTGAGTGTGTGTGTGTGTGTGTTGTGTGTGTGTGTGTGTGTGTTGTGGTGTGTGGGTGGGCGTGTGTGTGTGTGCGTGCGCGCGCGCGCAACACATGCGGATGCTTTGTTTCTGGTACCTCTAGGCAGTTAACTCAATGTTGTCAGTGTCATATTTTGAGGGAAATGGGAGGGAAAAAATACCGCACGATGAGATCTTTCGTTGGGAGGTCGTGGAGGATTCGATCCCTATCACAGCCATGTGGGATTTTTCGGCCCCGACCGGCCCCTACCCAGAGCTGAATATGCCTACACGGGCTTAGTTGGGAAGGACTGGGACCGTCAAGTCGAGTATCACAACTAAATGGATGAGGTGTTGCTCAAACATTTTGACCAACACTACAGGTGTCTGTTCATTGGGCCTGGTTGACGCCGGGATTAAATCTGAAGTAAGCGTATTGTGCAGCCCTGGCATGAAGTCCAGACAGGAAGGAAATCATAGCGATCAGCGTCATAAATCCTCAGACTCGTCGATCAGATTTAAGTAAAAAGTCTAACTTCGGGGCACTCATGTCCGGCTCTCATGGTGAACTCAGTTTTGATGTCCGCTCCAAGTATTGGCCTTGGTTTATTCAGTCAGGGTCACCGGTTAGGGGCGAGTTCGTGGGGGACTGTCGTTGGACCGAAGTGGGAAAACCGACGGGGGAGAGCTAAATCTGAACAGGTAAGAGAAACCGTTCATTGAAAAGAAGAGGTGAGGGGGAGGAAGGAACGGGGAGGAGGAGGGTGGGG
>JADBJO010004230.1:202500-207270 GCA_016801955.1 Conus betulinus | reverse complement strand
TCTAAATAATTTTTGGAGTTATGGGTTAAAATCACATAGTCACGAGAACCCGCAAAACATCAGCAATGGCACACGGAAAGTCATAGACGCTGCCACATAATCCCAGTAAAGGGGTTAAGCTAAACCATTAGCACAACTCCACTCACATCTTACACAATGTAAACTGTCATTCTAGATAATAATACACTATACCTATATTACTCTTAAGAAAGTTATAATAAAAGCTACCAGTAAAAACGGAGTTTAAAACATCTCAGTGTTAAAAGCTTACCAGAACCCCTTGTTTTCACATTGCACACTGGTGCTGAAAGACAACCATCTATGGCTTGTCAAATTGTTGTGAACTAAAAACAAGGTTTTTTGTAAACACACTTCACTACAACCTATCTCTATTTAGCCCACACTTTAATCAGGTAAACGGGACATATAACCACATACTCTCTCTCTCTCTCTCCCTCTCTCTCTCTCTCTCTCTCCTCTCCCTTTCCCCGCCCCCGCCCCCCATTTGTCTCCCCCGACCCCACCCCCCTCTCTGTCTCCCCCTCTCTCTCTCTCTCTTGATCTCTCTATATTTTTTTTTTATTGACACACACCACCCACACACCCACACACACACACACACATACACACTCCCACATACCCACACACACATACTCACCCACACTCCACCCCACATTCCACACATTAAACTCATTCACCTTCACCACATCCAATTTAAGCCTAACTGGAATCATGGCTGGAAGAGAAGGGAAAAGGAGCAAGTGTGGAAGGAAGGAACAACCAAGGGAGGGGGGGGGGGGGGGGGGCGTACCTCAAACCAACAGTATTAAGAAAACATTCATTGGTACTTTCAAAAAAAAAAAAAAAAAAAAAAAAAAGGAGGGGGGGGGGGGGGGGGGGAATTTTTTAGAATTACAGTAAGCACAAAATATCATCTTTGTTCTAAATTCTAATAATAATAATTTAAAATGTATTTAAAAGAAAAAAAAATCCTATACATCCAATCTGGAGTCATCTCAGATTTTTCATAATATAATACTTTCTATCATACTTCCCCCCCTCCCCGCTCCCCCCCTCCACACCCCACACCCCTCCCAGCAAGTGTGATAGGGACCATCTCAACTCCTCCACCCCCTCCTCTCACTCAGAACTGAATTCTCTTTTTCATAACTGAAGCGAAATCTTTCCTTTCATTCCCTCCTGTTGACAATGTGCCCAAATTAGCCTGCCAATACAGTTCTCTTTCTAGCATTTTTCTGTGCTCCACACATGCTCAATTGGTATATAATGTTCAGGAACATAACATTCTGATCTTGAGGGTGCTTTTCACTTGTCATGTACAATTGCATCACATGTGGCAAGTGAAAAGCACCGTCAAGATCAGAATGTTATGTTCCTGAACATTATACCAAGTGGAGGTGTGCATTTACATGACTGTTTGTGTTGCAGATACTGACGAAGCCTAAATAAAAGGCGAAAGCTTTTTAAAAAGACATGAAGAGTGTGTGGCTGGTGTGCCTGCTTTTATTCTTGTATGTATATATATATATATATATATTATATATATATTATATACATATTTATACAAAGCTTCAGAATCAGATTGTCAGCATGCCCTCAATATTTCCACATGAAATTTGTAAATGGTGAGTCGCATATCAAGCTCAAGCACCAAACTGCTGGATGCCTTTTGCAGTTATGCCGTGGTGGGAATAGGTCCTCTCTCTTCTTCAGTCTATCTTGAGAGGACTGATTAGAGGTGAAAAATCATGCCTGTCCATGCAACCACAGTTTGTTCTGTAATATGATCGCCTTTTGATCCACTCAGATCCAAACTATCGACAAGAGTTCAGGATCAAGCTGAATTACAGTTTCATCTTTTTGTAATTTGTCAACACGTTACATGCTGCATTCATTGTCCTGTGAAATGCGCTGTGTCAAAAATGCTAAAGTAGGCAAACCGGAGAGTGGAACTGGAAGTGGATGTTTTTTTCAACAAATCAAAGCAAACATTACATTTACAAACCTTCCTGCACCAAGCAGCACAGTAACACCAACAGTACTAACACAATACATGCAGAACACCCACATCCACTTCTCACTACTTCCCATCCCTCTCTCCACTTTTTCCTTTCCTTTATAATTTCTTTCCTTCCTCCTCTTTGTCTACTATCTCAACTGTGAATAGGCAATTTTTTTTCTAAGTGATGTTCACATTCTTTCTTCTTCCCCCATCCACCCACTCCCAATCTCTCTCTCTCTCTCTCTCTCTCTCTCTCTCTCTCTCTCTCACACACACACACACACACACACACACACACACACACACACACACACACACACACAGGTGTGCGCACACACAAACAGGTGTGCGCACACACACACACAATGTGATAAACATGCACAGTGTCCAGTAAGCGAAAAGTACAACTGAAGTAAATTCAAGTGCTTACTAAGGACTGGTTAAAATTGCATGAAAGCTCTGAGATATTTAACTTAAAGTTTGTCTCTTACTTTTTGCTGCCAGGGGACATGTGTCCCATTATGACTGGAATTAAATCTGAAGCTCTGTACACGTGTTTGTTTTGTTGTAATACATGTTTCACTGCAAAGGGATTGCAGCAGCAGTTGTTTTTATAGCAGAGGACAAGTAACATTACTAACAAAGCAAAGTACTTGGGATGATTTAATTGTTTTTTCTAAAAAAACACATCTATGGCAAACTGGCTCCTAAGCCCAAGTTCTGAATTCTTTCCTTATATGTAAATTTCTGTCTTCTACTACTGGTCCTTTCTTGAGTCCATCTTCTGAACTCTTTCATCACAGTTCTATTTACTCACTTCAATTCCTTCTTTAATTATTTAACTTTAACTCCTATGCACTATGGTCTCATCCCTAAAGTGCTGTTGTAAACATCAACATGGTCTAGTTCACTATACACACAGTGAGGCCTCTTTAATAAAACTGAAACCAACAGTCAAACAGATAAACTGGAGAACAAATTCTCCCCAAAGAAGGTACATGTATCTACTGATCATGAATACTAGTACTGTAATTTAACAACATGGCCCCTCTATTCAAATCAGTTCATTCTGTACTCAACCTTGAGGTTTCTGATGGCTTTGTTACAATAACCTACAAATGTACAAATTATACTAATTATACTTATAGTCATTTCTTTCATAAAGACTAATCAAGCTGATCAGTCTTTCACTGCACATATTGAGAAAAACCATTTTCAAACAACTGTAATTTAGCTCTACTTCATCAAGGTCAGGGGATACGTTGCTCGGGATAACTCAGCTAATGTCAGCATAGCATGACTGCAGTGAATTCATGGCAGCTGTTTCATGAAAAATTACAACAGCCAACAGTCATGTGTGGAGTACAAAAGAAAAAAAAAAATAATAATAATAAAAAGAAATTTGGAAATCTACTCATCACAAACTTTTACACAAACTAAAAAGCATTTCTCATCTTGTGCTGCTGAAAGATGAAGTTTGGAGTGGCTGAACTTCACTGAAAATCAGCAACACACACACACACACACACACACACACACACACACACACACACATGCCCTACTCAATTTTTTACCCGTAGTACTGTAAGTACTTTAACAAGGACTGACGAGAGCTGGCTTGCCCATCCAGGATATTAAAATTTTGAATGATCATTCTTCCTCTTTGGGTGGGTTTGTTTGAACGCAACGTCATATTTCGATTTCATCAAATTTCAAACATTACTATATCTTTGGGAAAAAAAAATACAAATAAAATAAAGGCGTTCTGGCTTTCGCTACGAGAGCTGTTAATCTTCCCACAATGACACTTGACAGTGAGTGACTGACAGCCACAGACTATACAGTCTTCGCTACAGACTACTCAGCATCTAGTACTAAGTCACACATCTCATCTGATCTATCGCAGAGATTTTGACAAAACGCCGTTCCTGGGGCGATCGAATACTGTGGCTTCTTTGCTGTTGTAATCTAGCATGCTTACCTTTTTAGGTCATCACATACACTGTGGTACTTTATCCGGTTTAGCTGGGCATTTAGTAGCTTCAGGCTATCTGAGTTCTTTCCCAACTTCTCTACAACATCCGACAGCGTACACACCCTTGTGATGGCGCTTTAATCAGAACAAGGGAAACCACGCTGGTTTCCTGTACTGTCCGATGGATATCTCCAATAGGCGATTGTTTCCTTTAACAATGAAGACAAGAAAAGACAACTCCATTATCCCCATGCAACCATGCGGAGGTCCCAGTGCGACTAAATAGTTAACATTTTTAATAACTTAAGACGATGATTAGAAATAGACTAAATGTTACGCATAAACAACGGGTTAAATCTGCATATCATATGCATATATAACCACTGGATATCTAAATCATCTAGCATGTGTAAATACCTTTTTTTTTGTAGTTTTTTGACTGACATCAGTGCACTATAGGAAAAGTACACATGATAACTCATATCTACATGAAAATATTTATAGACAGAAATCAAATCATAGTATGCTAATATGCACAATATCAGAGCACACAGTGCCGTCTACTATTCACACGCTTTTCTTTTCTTGTGAGTCAGTGTTGTTATTGTTGTTGTTTTCCCGGGCATCTTAGAAAAATGGATAGGGCTACATATCACCCATGACTCCGCAAAAATATCATCCTAAGATTCATTGAAGACCAATGTAAGTTATCATCAGACACGTCGACCCTTGGGGCGCCACAGATGACAACCAGCTTTCTTATTAGTTCCCT
>JADBJO010004230.1:152500-197500 GCA_016801955.1 Conus betulinus | reverse complement strand
AACAATGTGTCGCAATGCAAGGACGTACAAACCCACATACTGCAGTTCTCCGTTTTACACATGAAGATAATCTGGCTGACCAAGCAAACGACAAATCTGTCAAAACACATGGTATAGTTTTCTTTATCTCACCAACCACAAACGTTTTCGACGGAAGATTCTGATATGATTTCGTGCTTTTGTTGTGTAGTGGTGCGGCACTACATGTGCTGGTAATGTCTTAGGACACAACGATGTGTTGTGTGCTGTATTAGATCGTTGATCTGTTTGCACTATAAATTCATCTTGCATTTTAGAGTTACATCACATTTTTAGGACTACATTTTTTTTTTTACGTAGATCTGTAGGTTTGTGTTGCATCATAGATTTGTCTGGTTCAGACATTTTGCATCGTGGAAATTGTAATTATTTCACATCGATAAAAATTAGATTTTTCCTTCTTTGTTGTTAGTCATGGGAGTTGTTCCCCTTAGTTAATTTAGATTTGTGTTTTCATTTTCCTTAGATTTAACGATCGTCCGGAATTTCAAGTAAGTTTATTTTCTTTAGTTTAGTTGTTTTGGAAGTTGTAACAATACATTTTTTTTTAGCAAAAGTTTAAGTTCATCATTTTGTCATTTAATTCAAGTTAATGACGTCATATCATGAAACGTGTTGCGTCATTGTTCAGATCTAATCAGGGATGGTTGTGGTGTATGTTAAGATGTAGTAAGCTTAGTAGTAGTAGCAGTAGTAGTAAGCTTAGTAGTAGTAGTAATAGGGACTGGCTCAAAAGCCATGGCCTCGCGGCCTATGTACGTTCCCTCTTTGTCAAATATTTTTTGTTAAAAGTATAGGTGTTGAACGCGCATTGTCATTTTGTTACACAATGCCAAATATGGCATTTTAATCATCAAAATGGTTGAAAAGTTCCTATATACTTTGGAATTACATCCAAAAGATTCTTGAACTTGTTAGTGTCTTCTGCTGCAATTTTATGTTAGTAGGGAGTTCATTCCATTAAGGGGCTACTCTGTGAAAAGGAAGATTTTCTTCTGTTAGTACAACAGTGCTGAATAAATATCTTTCCTTCTGCATTTCTTGTGATGCTATGTCGTGAAAGAGAAAAGAGTGAGTCAACACAAACATCATCAAATCCATTTAAATATTCTGTAAGTCTGTATAAGATCACCTCTTGTCCTTCTGCCTTTTAATGAATGTAGATTCAAATATTGTAATCTTTCTGCATAAGATATATCTTTGCATTCTTTTAATAGCTTTGTAGCACGTCTTTGAACTCTTTCTATTTGTGATGACTGTCTTTTCAAGTATGGGTTCCAAATCGCATTTGCATATTCCAAATGAGGTCTCACAAAAGATTTATAAAGTTTTAGGAATACCTTCTTATCTAAGTAAGAGAAACTTCTCCTTATGACACCCCACATTTGATTGGCTTTATTAACTACTTTGCCAATATGTAAATCAAAAGACAACATGCTATTGAAAGTTACTCCCAAATCTTTTTCTTCTTTTAAGGTGCTCCAACGAAAATGGTTGTGTCTACACAGTTGTTTAGTGATAACTGACATTGTGTGTGTGTGTGTGTGTGTGTGTGTGTGTGTGTGTGTGTGTGTGTGTGTGTGTGTGTGTGTGTGACCATGTAGATTTGTAAACAAACTCAAGACTATAAAGAGGCCCCCATGGCCCTGTGAGAGAGGGCTGGTGGATTAGATCTGGTGGATTAGACCTTGTGGGTTGGGTCTTCCTCTGCGTACGCCTTGAATCTTCTGATAAGTAGGCTGATAAGGTTACTCCTGCTGACACCCCTGTATAGGCAGTGGAGTTTTGTGTGTTTTTAATCCCGCCATTAAGGCAGCCATACTCCAACTTCGAGGAAGGTGCATGCTATGTGTAACGTGTCATCCATACCAACGGCCAAACTGGACTCTTCCGAAAGTTGTGATGGGATTTGACGTGTGTGCAAGATGTTATGCGTGCGTTCACACCCGGAACCTCGGTTTATAGTCTCATTGAAAGGACTGTATGGGAAATGGAGTGAGAACCAATGTTAACTCCGAGGGGAAAATCCCCCTGTACTGAAACGGCTCGGCGGATATTCGAACCCGCAACCCCAAGATTACGAGTCCGGCGCTCTACCACTGAGCTATTCCGGCCCCCTCAACCCTTGAATAAACTCCGAACCGTGAATAAACGTCCACTGTCACCACCTACCGCTCCCTGATTGTCTTTTGCCTGACTGCCTCCCACTGCCTTTCCCTATAGTGCTTCAGGTGGCAGAACGGAAAGGTGACCCCGCGGGGGGGGGGGGGGGGGGGATTTGGGGGGGGGGGGGGAGGGGGGGGGGATTTGCCACTATGATTTTCTTGCGTCTTTTCACATCATAAACTGAAATGCATATGTCAACAATTGATTTATTGGAGCTCTTGGGAGATATAACGATGTTTATTAGCGAATTTTCCTTCTTTGGGCTCTATATTTGCGATTGGAGGGTATACTTAGTTAAAGACCTGTCGATATGGAACTGAATCATTTATCGTCAAATGGTTTGCAGTTCCTGATAGAAGGATGGTTGTTCCAGTTACAGATAGTATTTTTTTTTCAGAAACAATGCCTATTTCACAGTATTTGGCGCCAACTTCCGGTATTTTACAAGAAAACATAAAACAAACTGGCTTACTGCCTAGTTGCAAAGTGAAATGACTGCAGGCGGAAATCTAAACAAATCTTAAATAAACGTTAACGAACCGCCAGGAGAAACGTGGACTAACGAGTCACAAGACAAAATACGACGCGTTTCGACCTGCTAGGTCTTTTTCAGGCAAGACACAAACAAATAGGACAGTGAAAATGAACAAGGCCTCGTTTTCATTCAATGCCTACCTTACGCTGAAAAGATCAAAGAAAAGTGACAAACTCGTTCATTTTCATTGTCCTATTTGTTTGTGTCTTGCCTGAAGAAGACCGAAGAGGTCGAAAACGCGTCGTGTTTTGTCTTCTGACTCGTTTGTCCACGTTTCTCTTGGCGGTTCGCTAACATTTATTTAAGATTGGCTTACTGCCATTGTCCAGTATGATCATCACCGTCAGCAGTCTGAAATGTGTCTAACATTAAACCACATGTGTAGTAGTAGTAGTAGTAATAGTTGTGGTAGTAGTAGTAGTAGTAGATGTAGTAGTAGCAGCAACAGCAGCAGAAGCAGTAGTAGTAGTAGTGGTCGTAGCACAAGAGTTATAGGCAATGAGTGTACAAATATTTTTCATACATAAACCAGATCTAAATCAGAAAACCAGAATCTGGGCAGGCTGGGTATCACTCACTGGGAGGAATCTGTCTATGGTGAATGACCGGTCAACGGTCGACTACATGCAGCCAGTTCTACATCCCGTCACTGAGAACACTTCTGTTCAACATATCCTCCAAGTTTCTGTTGACGCTTCAACAAGGGAAGTGGGCCAGAAACACGCTCTGTGACCTGACTGTTGCGAGAAAGGCATACATGATTGTTTGGCAGAATGACTGGTTCAAGGACCATTTTCTGTGTTCATACATGCCAGCACTTGGAAAACTCATGAGGGGATCTGGTATTGGAGAGATCGTTGTGCAGTCAGGAGTCTGCTCAATGGGTCGATTGATGCTGTCTTGGCAGGTAAGCATTACAATCGTGCCCTGAAAGTCCACAAGGTTATTCTGGAGGCTCTTGAGCGGTTGCTTCTTCACACATTCTTGAAGGAATCAACAGAAGCTTCAGATGTTCTGAACCAGCTGTCTGAAGATCGCCAGGGTGCACAAACAGACATCAGCTTCAAGACACTCTCGGGAAGCCATCAGTTGTTCTCCTCTTCAGACTGTACTCGAACTTCAAGAAGGACGTTATCACAGGGAAGAAAGGGAAAGACAGCACAGTTCTGGTTGCAGTATGCTGTGAGAGTGTGGCTGATTCAGCATCTCCTCCGGGCTACAAAAGAAATGACTTGGACTTGCACTTGTCATGCACAGAGAAAATGTGCCCTCTGCTCTTTGTGATGGATCACCAGAACTACTCAAGATACGCCACAGTCTATTTCCTGAGCATTCTGAATCTCTCAAGCACAACCATCCCTCAGCAGAAGAACTCCTGCGACATGGAGGACTCAGTGTGTCGAGATCAACAGTTCCTTCATGCAGAGCGCCAGTTGACCAAACTATTGAGCAAACGATCAACTGCCATGCAAACTCTGCGGGTGGGATCATAGGATTCAGCAGAAACAGTGCTGCCTACCTTCGCTGGTGCATGACACGTCAGGTCAGAGCTTCTTTTCATGCTGCAACACTTGAAATGGCTGGCATGACTGGGAAAGATGTCAAAGTTCACAAAGACCTGACATGTTCAGAGACTAGAGCCAGTGAGGAGTGTGTGAAAAAAAACAAAACATGATGGATTCCTTCTGCAGCTTCATGGATCCCTTTCCAGTGGAAGAGAGGGGTCTCTTCTGTCTCTCATCAGGAATACAAGCACCAGACAGCATTCAAGAAAAACTTCTATCAGCAGATGCACGAAGAAAGGAAGCCTATCACCATTCGTGACAGAACGACTGGTTGAGAAAGCTCCGAGTTTTCCATGCTTCTCTCTCTCTGCAGAGAGCTGAAGACATTTGCGAAACTGCATAAGACAAAGACTGCGATCATCTTCGAACAGACTGGTTCAAGTGGCAGCGCAGAGAGACATGTTCCTACAACTTCTCATGATCTCGCAGGAAAATACATCAGTTTGCAGAAGGTCATGAGCTATCCTTTGAGTCCAGTCACTCACCTCTCTACCCCCAACATTTGGAGACCTGGCAGCCAGAATCCTGAAAAATCTGCCGTCCACAGACAGAATTGATTATGTGGCATATATGTACAACCATAACTCCATCAAATCAATAGAACGTTCTCGTCGGGGAGAAGGTGAAGCATTCCTCCTGAAGGGTCCCAACACTAAGGTCCCCAGATACTGGAAAGGGTTTACAACAAGAACCAGCTCATCAATTCCTGCTTTCTGAATGGAGAAAAGATTCCTATGCTGCCACACTCCTGAACAGAAAGCTGTTTGTGACATGTGGGTCCGATTGCTTCAAGCTCTCCCCCATGGATGGCAAGACTGTGGAAGCCTCACCAGTTCAAGAGCTGTTTACCACTCAGGAAGAAGCGGACACGAGGATCATCCTTCACTGTTTTCACCAGGATAAGAATGCATCTGACTCCAAGGGCATAATTGTGCGCTCTTCAGACACTGATGTATTTCTACTCTTACTACACTTCAGTTCCCAGCTCCATACAACGGTATATACTTGGACACTGGCACTGGAAACTACAGGAGGCTGCTTTCCACTACAGACCTTGCTGCCAAGTATGGACAGGAATACTGTGAAGCACTCCTTGGCCTACATGTTTTTTTTTTCCGGCTGTGACTCCACCAGTTCTTTTGTGAGCAAAGGGAAGGTCAGGGCGTTCAATGCGTTCACAAGAGAACCGTTCCTTCATGATGTCTTCCGAGCACTGGGCAGCCCCAGAACTGTCTTCTGATTTAGTGGACAACCTTGAACACTATGTCTGTTGTCTGTATGGCAGACCCAAAAGCAGGAACATCAACCAGGTCCGCTTTGACCTTCTCAACAGAACGGATCTGAGCCTCCTACCTCCCTGTAAGTCTTCCCTGCGGATATACACAGAGCGAGTCAACTGCCAGGTATTATATCTTACTGTTTTTAACATGATAGTTATTATTGTTGCAGGGTAGTCTTGCAGTGTTTGATTTGGTCTGAAGGAATGCTGTCATTCCTCCAGATCGCATGATGTTGTGCAGATTAGTGAAGATAAACTGACAGCTGCTGCAGCAGAAAAGAAAACATGCAGAAAGAAGATGGCAGTGAAACAACCCATTGTCAATATGCAGATGTGACCACTGTGATAAAGACTGCCACTCTCGCATCAAACTCTACAGCCACAGGTGACACCGCTTGGGCTGAGCAGACAGCCAAGTCAGATAGCTATATCTGAGGTTGGATGTACTCTGTCCGTGGTCAGCTACAACCGACAGAGACCTACAGTAGTGTTGTTGTTGATGACTATAGTTAAACAAATGCTGTTTGACCTGGCCAACGGTAACACAACAGCCTGAATATGACATTTTGAACATAAATAGGATTGAGTCCTGAAACCGAAGCCTAAGTTAGTCATTGCCAAGGCCATAAAACGGCTGTGAGCTTTTATCATCTTTACCCTTTCATCTTCTGTTCTAACGTGGAGGTTTGGAAGCATGCCCATTGTGCTCAACCAACCATTGATGGGCCGTCAGGCAGAGGCTGGAAGACTACAGACAGTGGTTTGGAGATCGACTGGTGTCAGGAGATATACTTCCATGTGAACTTGTTGATATCCCCTGTGACCAGCCAACTCCTAAGGAGGAGAACGGTGACTTTGAACTTGTGAACCTTAATTTGTGATGCGTTCAAGAGGAAGGTTTGACACTGAAAAATCTGTTGTCAACAGTTCTGTGTAAAGGGTGCAATCTCCTTCCTTGTGGACAGGCGCATACTGCGACACTCAGTCACCACTCCCTTGTGTTGAAACAGATCCTTTGGTCATGGTTTATAAGCAGGTTGGCCCAAACTCTACTAAACCATTTCTTGACACCATTTTGAAACAGGTTAACAGTTTCTGTTCAGTTGTTTCCTTTTCCAAACGAATTTAAAGAGTAATAGGTTGGTGCGCTAAACGTGTTTAAAAAAAAAGACAAATTAACGCATATGTCATGTTTATTTGGATGCTATTACTACAATTGTGCTTCAAACACGTCATATCTGGTGTGCCCATGTAGAACAAGGATCAGCGCATTTAAAAACAACTTGCATTTGATTTTTAAGGCGTTATACTATGAATAATAGCATGTTTTTCACCCCTACCCCCTTTTTTGAGTAGGAAACCGGTGATTTCTTCCAGACCTTGTTGCTCCCAAGAGCTCCACCACTCTTTTGTTGACATCATATGATGACGGCATATGGCCTAAACTTTCAGAAAAACACAATGGCACACCCCCCCCCCCCCCCCCCCCCCGCCGGGGTCAGGGGGGGGGGGGGGGGGGGGGGGTTATGGTCACCTGAAGTACTACTAGCCATACCACCCCACATCACTTCTGCACGACCACTACGCATTCACCACACCTCCACAGTGGCACCACCAGTCCACAGCTGTGTTGACGATTTCAGTCATACACCTACTATAATCTGAATTTCGTGAACAGTAAACAAGTGGGGTAGTTTTTTTGCTCCCATAAGGAACCTAACACACAGAATAACTTTTATTCAAGTCTGGCACAGCCTTTTAAACTTGAATAAAGTCAGACAAATAAAAGACGAACAATCTAATAGTGGAGGGAAAAACAAGCGCAGGCCCAACAACTAAATTGTCTTCATAGTAAATAGCAAAACTTAGCAAAACTTTGGACCCAAAGATGCGGGGGGGGGGGGGGGGGGGGGGGGGGGGGGGCAGGAGGTTGAAGATGTAAAAACTGGGAACTTGAAATTAAGAAAATATATCAGATATGAAAGCTTTTCACTGGCTCACACAGTTTTGCCAAGTCATTACTATGAAGACAATTTAGTTGTTGGCCTGCGCTTGTTTTTTCCCTCCACTATTAGATTGTTCGTCTTTGTATTTGTCTGACTTTATTCAAGTTTAAAAGGCTGTGCCAGACTTGAATAAAGTTACTCTGTGTTAGGTTTCCTTATGGGAGCAAAACCTACCCCACTTGTTTACTGTTTGTTGTTTGCTGTTCCCTGCTCATTTCATTTCCAATTGAATTTCGTGAATAAAATGTAACATTTCTGATCGTAGGCTGTGACATGTAGAGTAAAAACCTGCAGTAGTAATGTTACAAATAATAAATCTTTAGATGGTTTGTCCGAATCAGAGTTAGCGTAATGCAAATATTAATGTTGGATCGAGGTTGTCACATGAATGGAACAAAGATGACGTCATTAGTTTTTGGGTATGCTTTTCTGCAACACACATTTTCATGACGCTCAACACGGGCCGACTTCCTTCACTTTGGGGTTATGGAATGTAAGTAGTTATTGCAAATGATTTTCATTCAGAATGAATCACAGTCTTCATACACAATAGCAGGAAACTTGAAAGAAAGGACCCTGATGAGGTTTGCTAGTTACATTTTGAAGTATTACAACAATCATTTTGATGTCGTCTGCCAAGGGACTTGTTCGGAAGGGGCGTTAAATTTCCGGGTTGGGAGATCGAGAACTTTTGTGAACTTACAAAAGTTTTAGAAACCAGTTGTTAACTCACTGCATGTGTGTGTGTGTGTGTGTGTGTGTGTGTGTGTGTGTGTGGAGAGAGAGAGAGAGAGAGAGAGAGAGATGATCGTACTATTTTGATCTGGTACTGGCCAAGGGACCCAGTTTTTAAGTATGACACTAGCGGGAAAGGTAGTGGTTGAGTTGATTTGTAACTAAACAAAGTAATAAAAATCCTGTCTTGTTTTGGTATCGTCAGCAAGGCTCAACAGTGTGTGTGTGCGTGCACACGCACACTTGTGTGTGTGTGTGTGTGTGTGTGTGTGTGTGTGTGTGTGTGTGTGAAAAAGAGAGAGAGCACTGGAGCCCCTGCAAGTAATTGCAGCAATTCTGTTGAATCACAGACAGTGTTGATGTTGGCAGCCTAATTACTAGAAGTCATGTAAATGACAATGGCCTAAAATTGCATTTGCCCCAAAACGCCTTCTCCACCCAAGCCCCTTACCCTTCTAACTTTCTTGCCTTTATTATTTATTTATTTACTTTTTTTTTTATCTCATATTCTTTTCTTGTAATGTGTGAAATAATATAAGAAATAGTATATGAAATCTAGGAAACAGTTTGCTGATAAAATTGCAAAGCTAAAGGTGCAGCTAAAGGCAACAAAACTGGAGGGCGAAGGGGAAGGAGGGCTGGGGGGAGGCGGGTAGTTTTGGGTCAGTATGCTGGAATAGGAGTTAACCATTGATTTTGTATTTAGATAAATGGGTCAGTCTCATTTGGCAAATTGTAAAGCCCCTATGGGTCCACTGTTTTGTGGACTTGTCTTCATTTATAATTCACTTATATTATTTTTATGCCATGTATGTGGATGCTATCAGTCCTATTTTGCCAGCAGCATATCCGATTCTTTCATATCACTTATTGTATCACATTATATTGCATCATATCTTAACAGATACCATCATGTTGTATCAAGTATCAATGTATTGTAATTATGTAATGTAATGTATATATATATATATATATATATATATATATATATATATATATATATATATATATATATATATGATCACTTTGTATGGTATCTGTAACGCAGGCCTAGTGCCCACGAAACCAAGAGACCCACACTCTTTCCCACTCTTACTCTAACACTAACCCACTAACACAGTTCCAATTTCAACATTTAATGACACTTCATTGCACAAATCACACAACAATAGAATCACACGAAACAACATACATCAAAACACATATGATGAGGAGGATGGGGATAAGGATGATTATGATGAGTACCAGAATGAATTAATTTTAGTTATGGGACAGGTTGTGAACAGAGAAAACAAAAGCAAACGAAAAGATGTCCAAAAGTCCAAGCACCGCACCCAGGAAAGGGTTAACTGTTGGCACTGTGGGGGATGGTAGCACGCAGGCAATGTAGCGCTGCGAGCACAGACAAGAATTCTTGAATTTGGGGCGTCGAAGTGGGCATGAAGATGAAGGTCCCAGGGCGCAGTCTCCAGGGGGATAACTTGCTGAAGGAATGGCTGGTGATGATAAAGGGGAAGAGGAGGACTGGGGATGGATAATTCATATGCAAGAAGAACAGAGTGAAAGGCCTGGAGACAAAGCGAAATTGCTGTAAGGGAGGGGGGAATATTTTTGACTTACTTTGCTCTGTCCATGTAAAAGTTATGACTTTGGTTAGCATCTCCCTTTCTCTTAAAGAAGTTAAATATAAGGCTTCTACATTTCAGTGAGTTGGGGCAAGTTAATGCTTACTTGACTGTAATAAAATGACTACTATAATGTCTCCTTCTTCAATATAAGGCTTCTACAATGTTTTCTTCTTTGTATTATCAAGAGTGGTTTCAATGGATTTCCTGTTATATAAATGAGCCCCAAAGAAATGAGAATAGTAGAACCAAAATAAACGCATTTTCATCCAAACAACAGCATCATGGTACATTACACTACATCAAGCAATGCGTTTACCGTAAAAAAAAATAACGATACAATAATTCTAGTCGGAGGTGTACAGAACGATATCTTCATATTTCTGTGATAAACTTTTTACACATGAAATAAACCCCAGTTATTCAATACAGAGGGTCACACACCAACAATGAAAAGAATAAGAGACGAGGCCGACTAGGATTTCCTTTCTCCCCCTCTCTCTGAATCCATTTGTAACCTAGAGTGAAGTTTTTACAAATGGAAAGTAAGAATAACTATATATCTATAAAACAATAGCAAACAAATAAATAGACACGCACGCAACAGACTGATAACTCACCAAAACCTGTGAGTGAGCTCTGGGGACTATACAGGCTCTGGAGAACCAGACACCTCACCGCGGACACAAACTAGCATCACAAAGATGGCTCGGAGGACCTAAACCTTACACAGTCACACCCGAAGACTCCCTCCAAGGCTCTTGAAAAAAAAAAAAAAAGAAAAGGAATGTCCCTAGTCAAGGCTAATGGAACTCAAACTTTGCTTGCTTTCAAGGTGAGCCAAGTGATCAGCATGGGCTGCATGGGGAAGTCTGTAGACTGATGTCACTTTTAGCTGACACACAATAACATGTGTGAAGCGTTCACGTGAGGAACGCATGCGTGCACGCGCGCACAAACACACACACACACACACACACACACACACACACACACACACACACACACACACACACTCACACACACAAACATGTGTAAACATGCAGAGCATAGACACATGCCCTAAAACATTGACAGTTCATGACAGTATCATATCATGCCATGTCACATCTTATCTACTTGTCTGGCTATCTGTCTGTCTGTTTGTATATAGCCAAATATCATGTTGTATCAAATTCGTATCATTATGTATATATCCTATTCTATCTATTACATCATACCACATCACAACACATCACATCTCATCACTTCACATCATATCACATCACATCACATCACGTCATGTCATATATCACTGGGTAAAAAAAAAAGGACAAAGTAATTGTGGTTATCTTAACATGGCCTCCTCCTCCTCCCCCCCCCCCCAAAAAAAAAAAAAAAAAAAAAAAAAAAGGGTTAGTATGTCAACGTGCTTGATTTTGTTTTTTACAATTTTGTTATTTTTCTTCGTCTTTCGTGATGGTTGACACATGTGAAAGCAGACATGTCATTGTGCACAATGTTTACTTCTATATCTTACCCTTACTCAAACCGGGGCTGTCACTGACAAAAAACAAAACTCTCCTACTCGCCTAGCTCACCCCTTCTCACCCCACTATATTTTAAAACCTGCATTCCAATTGGTGATAAAGTGTGACCGAAGTCTTGATGTATTGTCCAATTTTTAATCTAACCAAGACCAGGACCTTTTCTTCATTTAGCAGTGTTCATTCTTTATTTAGAGATCGCTTTTCCTTTCATAGCATCTTCTGATGCAGGCAGAATAATGGCAGCTGTCATTTCTCGTAAGGAAGGTTACTCACAGTCTTGAGACAGGAATAATGTCTGCTAGAGTATGGAAAAATTATACCTTCACTTCTTGATTCACTTTGTTTTTTTTTTTTTTTTGCCTGCTGATTATTTTTATTTCATTTCTTTTTTCTTTTCAGTTTTACATTTACGTGATTGTAAGAAAAAGTGATAGCCCAGCAAACCTTTGCAGGTTTTATTTACTCATTGTATGCATGCAACAGTTTAGTCTCAGTGCAAAAGATGTAAATTTTTTGTCCAATTCAGCCTTGAAATTTAGCTACTTTGAGATCACATGTGATTTACTCCCCTCCCCACTTTCAGATTTCAATGGCTCAAATTGGATGGTAGCAGTTTGTTTTCTGTAGATACCTGTGGATTTTCTTTTCTTTTCTTTTCCTCAGTTGTTCAGAAGGAGGATAGGTTGACAGAAAAAAACAGGGTCAGGCTAGTGACTTTAACCACAGCTTTATTTGTGTAGTGCCATATCATATCACATTGGTGTCATATCATATCACATCATGTACACTGTCAGGGCTTGTAGTTTTGACAGCTTTTTCACCTACTGACTGTCTAAAACAACAGTTACAGCTACAAGTGCAGCTTAACTGGAATTGGATGATCTGTACAGTGATATGTTGTCCTGACATAGCTGTACTAGTTCCTTTGTTCTAACTGTTTTGGAGCAGTGGATAGACACTTTATTGTAACTGCTTTGCACCAGTTGATTGGTACTTTGCTATCTGCCTTACGACTGTGGATCGTTAGTTTTCTTGTAATTGCTATACATCAGTGGATAGAATCTTTGTAATTATTGGTTTATTTGTGTTAGTGGATAGTTACTTCATTACAATTGCCTTAATGTAAGTGAATTTATGCTGGGGCCAAAGTATTCCACAGATGAATGCAACTGATGGGACTTGAACCCTGTACCTCCCAGGCTGTAAGGCTGCATGCTAATCACTGCACTACGGTGGCTGACAGGTCACCTTGTGGGTAGTTTGGACCAAAGTAAAGTGCTAAATGGACCTCGCCAGACTAAAGGGAAGATCTGAACAGGAAAGTAAACGGTGGTGCAATCTTTGTGAGGTAGAAACCAGAAACTGTTGTAGGGGCCTGCTGTCTTGCTGGATGTAGTTGTTCAAACAATTTTCAGGAAGCCATGCAGGGAGTGTTTGATATCTGGAACATATATCTAGAACCTCTCTCCCCAAGTCAGGCATGTCTTTTGTGTTCTCCTTATTAAAGTCAGAGGATTTGTTCATGTAGGATGTTGGCCGTTGACTTTGAGTCAGTGTAAGAGTCACTTCAGGCTGGAATATGCAAAGGCAGACATATGATCAAACAGATCTCAAACTTGCATATATCCATTGCAAAAAGAATCTCCAAGACTAGAAAGAAGTTCTACGACATTTTTACAGGCTTCAACACGTTGAAGGAGGCATTTCAATGGAGTCTGGCTGAGGTTGCCATGGGCCACAATGAAGGAATTCAACACTGGAAAAAGTTAATAGACACCATCTAGCGACTTTCCCCAGAGCAACCTGTGTGCAGTTCATACAGGGTGCTAATGGAGAGAGATTCCATACTTCAGTTTGAATTCATTAAGGCTGCCTTCAATTTCCCACACTTTTCTACATATTCTGGAACTTACCATGATTGTTGCATTTGAAGACATGTCAGTAAAGTCAGCACTGGAGGAAAACCATCACGAACTTGTCCTTTGCTTTGACATCAGTGACCTGGCTAGCAGAGTACAAGAACTCACATTGCGTGTTCAAAGACTGAATGAATAATCAGCAAGGTAAGGCATGGAAATAGTGCTGAGAAGACCAGACTGATGACCAGTCACAACACAACGTCATCATCAATAGGGATATAAATGTCCATGGACAGAAACTAGAAACTGTTCAGCAGTTTGCTGGTTACATAGCAAAGATGGATCAAAACCACTATCCTTTCAAGAGCAGCAAAGACGATATCAGCGCTGTCCAGACCAAAGCATGCCAGTGAGGTGTTACCAGAAGACACTTTATGGTTTACATGAGACATGCTGATTGAATCATGAATGAGCAAGTGCATCAGTTCATCAAGCAATATATCAGTAAAGAAAAGGAAAAAAAAACTGTTGGCATAGACACAGAAAGAGATGCAATGGAAAACAGAGGGTAAAAGTGGAGGGGAAAAAAAACCCTGATGGACTGAGTGATAGCATTATGAAATGGACACAGAAAACATTTTGCATTTGGCACATAACTGATAGATCTCTAGGAACCTGGTGAAAACTGTTTCAGTGTGGTGCCCTGATGATTACCTGGAGAGTTAAAGTCCCGCCCATTGAATTACTCTTTTTCACATTTGATGAAAATGCAAAAAGTGCTATTTGTTACCATCCTCCATGACCAGATCAGAGATCAGACATCAGAAATGTATTCTTCTACACGCTGTCTGTTTCCTTATGCAGTTCTTCTGAGATGTCACCCCTTTCTCAACTGCCCATTTTCATATGGCATTGATGTCAGTAGTGGTATTACATTATTCCCCAGGGGTGATACGCCTTCATGGCCTTCATGGCGCTGGTTCGGGAGGGAATGTGTTTGTGTGGAGAGCATTGGTGATAGCTTCATGGATGAGAGTCCAGAGTGCCCTGGGCTGGGTTGTAAATCCATCTTCAGTTCAGGGATGTTGGCCTTTTTCTTAGACATAGACAGTGCAGGTAACAGGGTGGCTGAACAGCATTATCACTGTTAACGATGCTATGATTGCTCAAACCTATGGGTATTCCTATTCTGGATAGAAGCTAAATTAGAAATCATCCAGAATAGCATTGTTTCTAAGGTATGGTTTGCCTGTTGCAGACCCATACTGCTGAACTTGTCCTGGTTAGCATGATTCATGGTCCTCTGTTAATGGCCCACTTCTTGTTCTGTGGTGCTGGTCCTCCAAGTGATGTCAGAGAGGTTAGACCCTTGTATTCTGGTTGTAGCTGCAGATTGCAAGCACCTGTAGTTTACAAGAATCTTGCAGGGCAAGGATCTGTAGTTTACAATGTGCTGTCTCAAAAAGAGGTCAGCAGTTTTTCGAACCCATTCTGATGCCTGGAGTCTGGCACCAGTAAACTGAAACTTGATGGGGGAAACCCAGAGCAAGTGCTGAAAGATGCTTTTAGTACATTTAGACTGACACTCGCACACTACCAAAAAGAAAGACACACACAGCCTGTAAGTGTTATTTCATTCAGACACAGCAGCATGGGAAAATGGTGACACCTGTGATAACTTTCTGATCATTTTGATCAGATTAAACCAAAGTTTAATTCATCTGCTGGAAAATTTGAACAAGAAATGTTTTTATGTTCTGCTTCTGTCAAGCATTTTCTTCCCCTTTTTTGTTTGTTTTTTTTGTTTTTGTTTGTTTGTTTGCTTGTTTAATTTTTGTCTGTCTGATATCATTTCCTGCAGTGCATTTGTCAAGCATTTTGTCTGTCAGTCTGTATTTCTGTAGCTTATTTTCTATTGCTTTCAACTAGTTTTGTCACAGGTCTTCTTTAGTTTTAAAACATCATTCTTTGCCTCTGTCTAACCGTCTGTCTGTATCAATCTGTTCCTGCGAATCATATGCAACTGCTGAGGTTGAGAGCTGGGCAGAATGACATATCCTGCTGCCCGCCGTGACTTTCCTCATCTTTGCTTCAGTGTGTGATAATTAGATTCCTGTCATTTTCTGAATGATTACAGCAGTTAGTGTGAGCTACTAAGCATGCTAATTACTCTGCCATTGCTGTACTCCTGGTACAGTAAGGAAGCAGAACAGCTTGCTTTGTACTGTGTGTTCCGCTGCTGAATGTGCAGTCGCAGTGTGTCCAGCTGCTTTCTGTCCACTTGATGTACGTCTAGCTGCTTCATGTCCAACTGCTGTGTGCTCAGCTGTGTTTGGTTAGATGCTGGTAGTTCAGCTGCCATGTTTCTGTTGATTTGTGTCCAGCTGCTATGTATCAAACTGTTGTGAATGTAACTGCTGCATGTGCAACTGTAAACAGATTTCATATGGTCGTTAAAGGTCTGGAAAAGATCGGCAGAGGTGAGAAAGAAAAGTTCTCTTTTTAAGGTCTTTAACATTTGTAAACTTACATCATCTTCTTCTCCCTTCTTAATTCCACTCTAAAGAACATAAAGAACAGTTCATTAGGTTTCTGAAAAATGATAAGAATAGTTGCTGCAAATGAATTTTGTTTCTCAGAAGAACAAATGAATTTTGTTTCTCAGAGGAGCAAGTACTGACAGAGAAGGCACAGAGCTTCACATTTTGTCAGAAAAAAGATTCAGAAGAGAAGAGCTTACACAGACAGAATGAAGATGTACAATGGGAAAAAAAAAGGCCTATTTTGACAGAAAGAAGACATGGAGTAGGAGCCTGTACTGATAGAAGGGGATACATAAAGAAGTCCACATGTACCGAAGGAAAGAAAAACCTACACTGAGAGAATTCAGATGCACAAGGAAGCCAAACAATGTGACATATATGACATACCACAGATACAGTGAATATTGGAATACTTGAATGCTTTAGTTAAAAGAAGAGGAAAAGGATTTAGAGTGAATAATCAGTGCTGCTGTGTGTGTGTGTGTGTGTGTGTGTGTGTGTGTGTGTGTGTGTGTGTGTGTTGTCGTCAGTTTAATGTCCTTCCACTACAGTGATTCAGACAGTTTTTTATGTGTGGGTGAATGAAGTATGTAAGTGATTGAATGTATTAATAGGTTAATGATAGAATATGACATCCTCCCCCCCCCCCCCCATCTCTCTTCCATTTAATCAAAACAAATGTAATTGAGTAGAGATAAGATCTAAACATAAAGGCCAATTGAACTACTTAACAAACATTTTGCAAACTGACTCAAGAAAACGAGAACTGTTTAAAATAAATGGTAAAGGAAAGGAAGTTGATCCATCAATGTAACCATCAATACCTGAATTTGGAAAGAGTTCTCTTGCTCTTGGGCATTGAATTAGTAAATGACTGTCATTTACTAATAATTCCCCACACATACATTAACGTTATGACAATATTTTTTCAATGCGTTCAAACGAAATCTATGGATTAAGCTTTCAATCTCCCTAGACGAGAAAGAGACTTGTTTGTACGTTTTCCCCTTGTACCCATCACTAAACTTTACACAGTTGTGATAATATTGGATGTCTGATTTCATCAGCAATGTTTAAAACTTTTTCTTTTGAAGTTGAATTTATAATTGAAAAAATATTCTTTCAAGTCTTGTGAATGTTAAGTGGTATTGTGTAATTGACATTTTTGAGCTGTTTTCTTCTTGCAAGTTGATCTACGCGCTTGCTGGGTACAATACCACAATGAGAGGAGATCCAACAAAAAGTAACGTAATGCCTTTCATGGATAAAAAAGATTAATAAAACGATGAATTTCTAATACCATAGCAAGTCGAATTGAAGGACATGCAGACTTAAATCAAGTAGATTGCTGCTTTAGAATCAACACCTATCATAATTTGGGAATTATTTATTGGAAAATTTAGGATGGAATCTAACGACTTAAGTATAGCAATTAATTCAGCACTTAATATGGATAACTGTTTACCAAGATAGAAGAGCTTTTCTGTTTTGAAACTAGGGATTATGAAGGCTGCTCTCACATGTTATCATGATCTAGCACTGAGCCATCTGTAAAAAATTTTCAACTGGTGATTGTAGTTACTTTCAAAATGAGCATAAACAGATGTTTCTTAGGTATAATCTATATCATAGGAGGCTTTACTTTGTTCCCATTTTGGAATAGGTGGATATATGGGCTTTTGGGCAATGTTGTTTTGATCTATTTTGGTATCCTTTAGAAGATCAGAGGAAAACGAGTAATAGACCTTGTTGACAGTATATTTTGGGCATGTTTTCTGAAATCCTCCTCTGATTTTAAACATACTTCTGATGAGCTAAAATTGTTTTGTGAAAAGCTGTTTAAGATAACTTTTGAAGTAGAAGCTTTCCAAAGTTCTGCAAGAGGTAAGATTCCTGCTTCATTATACATCCCTAAGTTAGATGTATGTGTGGGAACCCCAAGGGCAATTTTATAAGTTTTGCAATCAGTACTCTGAAGTTTATTTTAACAGGTATGGAGGAGCATTAAAAAATACTTCCTGAGCATAAGTTAGTCATGAGCATATATGGGCAGTTGCAAACATGGTTAATGATTTCGAATCCTGTCCCCAAGGTGTTTTGATAATTATTTTTAGGAAATTCAAGCTCTTCCTTGCTTTGTTTAAAATACTTTGATCTGTTCTTCTCTCTTTTCAGTGAGCAAGGGAATAGGTGGGAACAAGTGGAGATCGATTTGAGAGATGAAGGAACACAGTTTACTAAGGGTCCATAGAGTTTATCCAAGTCAGTACTCAGCCTGAAGACGTGAACTGTGGAATTTCCCAACGTTGGGTTTTCAGGTTGAAGCACCATCTTCGTAAGTGATCTTTTGTGCAGTGCCACATATGCTGACATGGAGATCCATAGAGACGGGCGTTGGTGTTTCCTACTGACATCACTGCTGATGGTGGTACTTAGAAGTGGCCATGGATTTCAGACATACACTTACAATGGTGGTCAGAAACTTTCACAGGTCAGCGTGAACCCCATGTCAGGGGAAGTGTATGTGGGCGGCAGAAACCTCCTGCTCTACTTGTCCCCTAACCTAACTCAGCCCAAAACAGTGAGCTTGGGACCTGTGATGGACAGTTTGGATTGTGACCCCTCTGTTGGTGAGTGCGTCCTGGGGTCGCTAACCAACAATGAGGTCAAGGTCTTGGAGGTTGACTCTAAAAAACGCCAGCTTTTGGTCTGCGGGTCAGTGCGACAAGGCTTGTGCCATCTCCGCTCACTGACTGACATCTCCACTCATTCAAACTCCTCTGGCGCCTTCATCTCAAACTTTGTGGGTGGAAAGAAATCTGTGGCTGTTTTTGTTTGACACATCTCAGTCACCTTCTGTTCTGTATGTAGGACAAGAATACGATGGCAGAAACGTGACGCTGTCACCAAATGTGATCTCATCTCGAATTGTGGAAACCACACCTGAAGGCGTAATGATCAGTTTTAAGAAATATAATGAAGCTCTTTCTCAGATATCAGCACTTGACATCCATAGACAAATGAAAGCCAGCTATCACATGGAGTTTGTGGACATCTTCCAGCATGGTGGGTTCATTTATTTCCTGACTGTTCAACAGAAATCCTTGCTGGAGAAGGACACGAGGTATCCCAGAATTGGTCGCATCTGTGTCAGTGACCAGGTGTATGTCTCTTACGTGGAAGCAGGACTGCTGTGTCAAGTGAGCGATAGCGAGCAGTTCCCAGAGATCTTATCTGCCACAGTTGAGAACAATATTCTGTATTTCTCTGCTACTCGTTACAAAGACAGGCAGGGACCACAAATGTTTGAAAGTGTCGAAGGATCAGCACTGTGTGCAGTCAGCATGGATAAGCTCAACCAGCGCTTCATCGAGATCAACTACGAGTGCTTCACTGGAACGTACAATTCTCATAAACTGGCCTGGAAAGTGGGGAAAGATAATGAACTGTGCACGGTTCTCTCTGAGGTTGGTATGGTGATTTTACTCATATTTATCTTGACCAAGAAGGTTATCTCCCTTGTCTGTTCATTTGTGTGTGTGTGTGGCTGTGTCTGTAAGATCATGCAAAAGCTACTGAATGATTTGAATGAAACTTGGTGGGGAAAAATGGAGCTGGCTGAAGGATGAACCCAATGAATTTTAGAGCAGATTCGGGATTAGGGAATGGATCCAAGCATTTAAAAAGAAAATTCTGTGTTTGTAAGATTTCATGCCACATTCTACGTTTGGATGAATCTCTTAATGAATAATGCATGGATTTCATTTAAAAAAAAGAAAGAAAAAAGATTATGAGATGGGTTTGTTTAGGTCTACAATCAGGTAAGATATGGTCTGCATCGCAACTCATTTCCAGGGAGAAAAACTAAAAGAAAAAAAAAAAGTGTGTGTGTGTGTGTGTGTGTGTGTGTGGGGGGGGGGGGGGGGGGGGGGGGGGGGGGGGGGTTTACTAGAAACCTGCACTATCACAAAGAAGAAAGTTAACACAAGGGTTTTAAATAGAAACCTGCAACTGTATGCTGGGAGAAAAATAACTCAAGGGATTCAAAATAGACAGAAACCTGCAACTACCTCCAAAGTGGAGCCTACACAATGAAGATCTACTTGGGTACAAACAGATCTGATAAATTTTAATTGTTTCGGAATTATGTTAAGAGATGGATTTGGTTTGTGTTTGTGAACAGGACTGTTTTGTCTTGGTAGAAGTCTGCATTCTTAATGCCCTTCTAGTTTACTTTCCTATTCACAAGTGAAACTGGAATGTAAGAGTGGTAACGCTGTCTGTGATTAATCACTAAATCAGATATGCTTCTTTAAAAGGCTGTGGACATTGCAAAGAAAACAATTTGCCTCATACGTATTATACTGTACCTTGTCAAAGTGTAGCAGGCTTGGCCAGTGTGCGTTTTTTTCATCTCAAATTTTCATGTCTCTTCTGAGATCCACTGAGGAACATCTTGCACTTCAGGGTAAAAGCGTGGTACCATACCTTTTCCATTAGCTGCTACAGAGAACACCCAGCATAATATTTGTGCTGTCACTCTGGACTTTTCGCAACTTGCAGTCATGGAGGTAGCATATTTCATTTGTGAAGAAACATCCATATCCTTTCTCTCTACCTTCATTCAGCGTATTTTGGACAGCATACTTGGATTATGGACTCGCTATCCCTCCCCCTTCCCTTCAACTTGAACTTGCAACAGACTGGGTTAGTAATTCTGTTATTACACAGACCCACTCCCTCACGTTATCAGTGTGTCAGCCTCCATGCGTTGGCACTGACACTGCATAGTGTTTTGGGCTCCAGGAATGGTGTGGGAGCAGTCATTGATCAGGCCTATTCCGTGCTCAGCACCATTCCCACCCCTCAGGAATCGCAGCTTGGGTCATGTAGACATGAGGAGTCCTCTGGGATTGTCCCCCGGGAGTCTGACCTATGACCAGCAGGACTCTTTCAAAAACATTGGCTCAGTCCTTGCCCTTTTGGCTTTCTCTCCTGGTGGAGGGGGGGGGGGGGGCAGGGGATTGATGGCTTGTCAGGTATTGGTTGTCTTTTGGTTGGAGCCTTAGGTCCCACCCCATCTCAAGAGGAAGCATTAAGGGAGGAGGGACCATTGTGTCAGCAAGAGGACAGACAGGGGAATTAACAATATGTGACAATTGTTGTGTCAGTGAGAGTACAGACTGGGGAATTAACAATGTGTGACCATTGTTGTGCCAGTGAGAGGACAGATAAGGGAATTTACAATGTGTGACAATTGCTGTGTCACTGTCAGTAAGAGGACAGAGAGGAAAATTAAGAATGTGTGACTATTGTTGTGTCATTGAGAGGCCAGACAGGGAATGAACAATGTGTGACCATTGTTATGTCAGTGAGAGGGGGCAGGGGCAAAGGGGGTAAACAATGTGTGACCTTTGTTATATCAGTGAGAGGGCAGGCAAAGGAATAAACAGTGTGTGACCATTGTTATGTCAGTGAGAGGGCAGGCAAAGGGGTAAACAATGTGTGACCATTGTTATATCAGTGAGAGGACAGGCAAAGGAGTAAACAATGTGTGGACCATTGTTATATCAGTGAGAGGGCAGGCAAAGGAGTAAACATGTGTGACCATTGTTATGTCAGTGAGAGGGGAGAGGCAGCAAGGAGTAAACCGTGTGTCCATTGTTATATCAGTGAGATGGCAGGCAAGAGAGCAAACAATGTGTGACCATTGTTATGTCAGTGAGAGGGCAGACAAGGGAATTAACAATGTGTGACCATTGATGTGTAAGGGCCGAAAAACGGAATTTCAAAGGTGTGACCATTATTGTGTCATTGTGAGGACAGACAAAGGAATTAACATATAACAACTGTTGTTACAGCATGAGGACAAACAAGAGAAAGAAACAATGTGTGACCATTATTCATTTACTGCATCCGTGTAAGGGCAGACAAATGAATGAACAGTGTGTGACCTTTATTGTGTCCATGTAAAGGCAGACAAATGACTGAACAATGTGTGACCTTTATTGTGTGTCCATGTAAGGGCAGACAAATGAATGAACAATGTGTGACCTTTATTGTGTCCATGTAAGGGCAGACAAATGAATGAACAATGTGTGACCTTTATTGTGTCCATGTAAAGGCAGACAAATGAATGAACAATGTGTGACCTTTATTGTGTCCATGTAAAGGGCAGACAAATGAATGAACAATGTGTGACCTTTATTGTGTCCATGTAAGGGCAGACAAATGAATGAACAATGTGTGACCTTTATTGTGTCCATGTAAAGGCAGACAAATGAATGAACAATGTGTGACCTTTATTGTATCAGTGTAAGGGGCAGACACAAATGAATGAACAATGTGTGACCATGGCTGTTCAGGTGCCGCCCCTTCTCCAGGCAAAGCAGAATTCTGTGGGCATGACAGCAACTGGGGGGTGCAGTCCAATCCGGACAGAGATAGGGGCTTCACATACAGACATGTGAAGGTTGTCCACAGGTTCAAGGACGAGGTGGTCACCAGCGTGTCCAGCACACAGCAAGATGGGCAGACAGTGCTGATCCTGGGCACTAACAGTGGACAAATCATGAAGGTATTGCACAGTGCTGACTCTTCGGTCTTGTACTCCTTGCTGAAAGTGATATTCAGCGAAGACATTGTATCTGAAGTACTGCCACAGTCTGGGATATCCAGAGTGTTAACATGAACCCATCCCCACACACCCCAGAGCAGGAAAACAACATTGTTGAGTATTTCAAGGAATCTGCACATTAAAGATAGGGAGTATCATGATAATGAAGAAGTTGAACGTTGAAATTTTGACTTAAGAATTATTTTGCGAATTTGATACAAAACTGTAGATAATTTCAGTGCTGTGTATTCTGCAGATAATGAACTTGATTAAAAGTCAGATAGTTAAAACAAATACCATACTTTTTTTTTTTAGTGAGAAGGTTTTGACCCTCTATATAGTAATAGTCACTAAGGAACATAGCAAGTTGTCTCAACATGTTGTGATTGTCCTATTGTCATATTAAGGGTTTGACAATACTGCTGTAACCATAACTTATTACATTAAGGTATGCTTTATAGGACTTTAATTTAAACCTGTTACAAAACATTAAGTAATGCTCTGTAGAACTTTAACTTTTAATCTTAACCTGTTAAATTAAGTTATTCTTTATAGGGTTTTAACCATTAATCTTAACTTATGATGTTAAATGCTAGATGGGACTTTAACCTTTAATCTTAATGTGTTACATTACGTTTTTGATCATATCTGTGGACATCATTTCAGAAAAATTTTGTTTTGCTTTGGCTTGATTTTCAGATGCGTTCCACAACATCGAATTCACAAATCTCTGATCCGATTTACATGAAACAACAGCTGTCTGAGGAACCAATTGTGGAAGACACGGCATTTGACCCTGTTCACGACCACCTGTACCTACTCTCTGGCACATCAGTGTGTAGTCTGTGTTCTCTGTGCACTCTTCTTTCATGTCCTTATTTCTGTGTGTCTGTGTCTTTTTGAAAAATATGTGCATGTGTGTGTGTGTGTGTGTGTGTGTGTGTGTGTGTGTGTGTGTGTAAGCATACATGTGTGCTTGTGTGTGCATACATGTGTGCTTGTGTGTGTGTGTGTGTGTGTGTGTGTGTGTGTGCACTCTGTGCTTTTACTGACTTTCAGAAAAGTTTTAGCTCTTCACAGAGGAAGGAACATTGATAGAGTCTCAAATTTGCCTTGACTGACTTGAATCTGAGCTAGACACTTTACATCCTGGCTGAGAGTAAACATTATGACCAACTAGACTTCTAGCTAAGACTGTTAGCTGGATTGTTAACATACTGACTGATATTAACCCTCTTGCATTTGTTTCACCCGTATCCGGCCGCTGTGTTTTGTCTCCCCTGCTCTTCGTTCCGGCTGCAACCGGCCGTATGTGCCACGTACTTTCCCTCACACACTGCGACCTTGTTTTAAGTGGCCAAAAATAAACGTGCATCCCTGAGAGGTGTCCAATGAAATATTAGCAGTAGTATGGGGTGTGGGGAAACGATTCATTCACAAAGACTAGGGTCGTGAACTGACCACATTCCATTGCTGCAGACGGCATCGCCTTGTTTCTGAAAATGGCGTCTGCTAGCGCTTCTACTGATGGCGATTTTTAGGATTATATAAAGAGGAGTTGGATGAAATACTACAAGAAGTAGAAAGATATGAAAGAGAGGAGTTTCAGTGAAAGTGATGTGGATGTTTGAGAGGAAGAAGAAGATGAAGAAAGTGATGAAGATGATGATGTGCCTTTGCGTTTGTGACCCTGGGCGACCGGCCACTTCCGCACCTGTAGTTAAGCTTCTTGAGGAGGAGACTGGGCCAGATCATGATTTGCCAGACACAGCTACACCTCTGGATTATTTTTTTTCTCTTCCTGCCGCAGTTGTTTTTTACTACAGCTGCTGACCAGACGAACCTGTAAGCCAGGCAGCAGATGACAAAGCGGGGACAACACTTGACCCACTTTGGCAGGATATGACACCTGCTGAGATGCACGCATACATAGCTGTGCTCGTCATGATGGAATCTAACGTCTGCCAAGACTCTGGTGCTACTAGTCGACAGATCTTCGGTTTAGCGAGCCATGGATCAGTTGGGTGATGTCAAAACCACGGTTTTTCTGCCGTGCGGCAAATATGGTAGAGACCATGGATCAAGAGTAGTGTTTACCATATTGGTGACATGTGACAATGGTGACACTCACCTTCCTGCTGTGTGTGACCAGACACCACATTAGAGTATAAATAATGGACTTTCTTTCTTTCTGTGACTGTTCCTATATTTCCGGTGTTAAAAATCATTAAGTAGTGACAAACACACCTTTTAGGATAAAAAAAAACAAAAAACGTAAAGTTACCTGGCCGCATGTTTGAGTATGTGACAATCATGTGACACTTTGTGACACCCCAAACTGGATTTTACTGAACCAGGACTGCTGTTTATAAGTTGAGGTAGGCCCCCTTTGATGATTTATACTAACAAATGCATGCTGACAATGTTATTGTCTGTCTGGTGTATCATAGTAACATTGTCAACATTTGATGNCAAATCTCTGATCCGATTACATGAAACCACAGCTGTCTGAGTAGCTCTTCACAGAGGAAGGAACATTGATAGAGTCTCAAATTTGATGCCTAAATGCCTGACTGACTTGAATCTGAGCTAGACACTTACATCCTGGCTGAGAGTAAACATTATGACCAACTAGACTTCTAGCTAAGACTGTTAGCTGGATTGTTAACATACTGACTGATATTAACCCTCTTGCATTTGTTTCACCCGTATCCGGCCGCTGTGTTCCCTGAGAGGTGTCCAATGAAATCTTAGCAGTAGTATGGGGTGTGGGGGGAAACGATTCATTCACAAAGACTAGGGTCGTGAACTGACCGCATTCCATTGCTGCAGACGGCATCGCCTTGTTTCTGAAAATGGCGTCTGCTAGCGCTTCTACTGATGGCGATTTTTTAGGATTATATAAAGAGGAGTTGGATGAAATACTACAAGAAGTAGAAAGATATGAAAGAGAGGAGTTCAGTGAAAGTGATGTGGATGTTTGAGAGGAAGAAGAAGAAGAAGGTGAAGAAAGTGATGAAGATGATGATGTGCCTTTGCGCGTTTGTGACCTGGGCGACCGGCCACTCCGCACCTGTAGTTCAGCTTTTTGGAGGAGGAGACTGGGCCAGATCATGATTTGCCAGACACAGCTACACCTCTGGATTATTTTTTTCTCTTCCTGCCGCAGTTGTTTTTTACTACAGCTGCTGACCAGACGAACCTGTAAGCCAGGCAGCAGATGACAAAGCGGGGACAACTTGACCCACTTTGGCAGGATATGACACCTGCTGAGATGCACGCATACATAGCTGTGCTCGTCATGATGGAATCTAACGTCTGCCAAGACTCTGGTGCTACTGGTCGACAGATCTTCGGTTTAGCGAGCCATGGATCAGTTGGGTGATGTCAAAACCACGGTTTCTGCCATGCGGCAAATATGGTAGAGACCATGGATCAAGAGTAGTGTTTACCATATTGGTGACATGTGACAATGGTGACACTCACCTTCCTGCTGTGTGTGACCAGACACCACATTAGAGTATAAATAAATGGAGTTTACTTCTTTCTGTGACTGTATATATTCCGGTGTTAAAAATCGTTAAGTAGTGACAAACACACCTTTTAGGATAAAAAAAAACAAAAAACGTAAAGTTACCTGGCCGCATGTTTGAGTATGTGACAATCATGTGACACTTTGTGACACCCCAAACTGGATTTACTGAACCAGGACTGCTGTTTATAAGTTGAGGTAGGCCACCCTTTGATGATTTATACTAACAAATGCATGCTGACAATGTTATTGTCTGTCTGGTGTATCATAGTAACATTGTCAACATTTGATGTCCCATTGTTTGTGACACAAACAGGGTGACAATGACACCAACATGCGTTCCAAACATGTGACATCTCTGCATTATGAAATAGGATGTATCAGAATTTTGCATACTAAATTTGACAGCGCTGCAGTGGAAACTTGTCCACTACAACCTTTCAAAGGCAGTAGGTGAGTTTTAGGTTAAATTTCTCAAAACAATACAAATACTAGGAGCAGTTCTAGGCTGGAAACTGGGATGTGTGTGTGACTCGACATCTAGCTAGACTGTTAACATCCTGATCGACATTGATAGTCTGATTGAATCGACTTCTTTTTTTTTTTTTTTTTTTTTTTTTTTTTTTTTTTTTTGCTGTCCCAACCTCTGCGCAACTTCAGAGGCAGTGCACCCACGCCACTCACCTCGACACCCCGTCCCACAGCCACAGCCCGGTTGGCCCAGCCACAGCCTCGGCGCCAGCAATCCACAGGGAGCAGTCAATGTCAAGTCGTCAAGAGGCAACCCACCGGAGGAGACACTGCACTGCTGCCGAGTCACTTCAGTGGTGTTCAGTGGCGCCTGTTCTGATCTAACATATGCAGGACACCACCTACTAAGCCCCCTACTGACGACAATAATTGCTTAGTCGCGGAGCCGGCGTGAGTGAGCTCTCCCTCCGGAGGGCGCCACCACGTCCGTCCAACGACAGCCCCCATGGACTCGCCGATACCAGTGACCCCGACGGTACCAAACCAAGACCACAGACGTGGAGAGGACATCTAAATTGAGGTCACCATGGGAGCAGGGCATGAAGGGCCACAGAACTTGAGACATTTTTTTTTATGCTGATCGATGAGAATGAGGATGATTAAGATGATGCTACAGATTTCCATTTCGGTCTGAGACTACATGACAGGGCTGTACTCTATGCTTCCTTTCATAATATATCCTGGCGTCAACCAGGCCCGAGAGATACAGGCACCTGCAGTGTTGGTCAGGAAATTTGAGCAACACTCTCAGAAACGCATCCATTACTTGGATGAAACTCGACTGTGTGGTCCCAGTCTTCCCAAGTGAGCCCGCAGCAAACTCAACTCTGGGTAGGAGCCTGTCGGAATCGACTTCTAGTTACATTGTTAACATCCTGACTGACATTAATCGTCTGACTGACTCGATTTCTAGCTGGACTGTTAACATGCTGACTGAATAGTCTGACTGACGTGACTTCCTGTCTTGTAATTTGTGCCTTTTGTCCGGCAAAATGATGATAATTTTTCTTTTAGAGTTGTTAACATCCAGACTGACATTAAATACTCTGACTGACTTGACATCTGGCTAGACTGTTAACATTCTGACTGATGGTGTATCACCTGACTGACTTGATGTCCAAGTTTTCAGCGTCGTGCCCTTTGGATAGCATGATGCACAATCTGTGCACACAGATGCAAAGCAAGGTCCACCATGTCTGATTACACACACCCAGCCATTAACCTGCTCCATCTTCTTCCTTCTGGCAGAAGAGACAGCTTGTTAAATGCAAAAACAAATCACCTGAAGAACAGCGTCTATCCCTTGGTCATTAAGACAGTCAGTCACCCTGTGCCTAGTGTGTCTCACATTCTCTTCATTATGCTGAGCTGCTCTTTACTGGCGATCACTAGGCTGTAATATTTGGTGTGGGTGAGTGAGTGAATGTGTGTGTGTGTGTGTGTGTGTGTGTGTGTGTGTGTGCGCGTAGGTGTCTGTGTGAATCTGTTTGCATGTAAGTGTGTGTGCATGTTTTTGTATATATTATGTTCCTGTGTGTATGTGTTAATATATATCTGTGCACATGTTAGTCACATGTCACACGTTACGTTGTTGATTTTTGACGCCTTTGTACCCACCTTAGGCATTGCATGTGTTCATTCTTGTACATGCTGTCTGTTTGTTGAAACCATGCAGAACTAAAACAGTGTTCATTCTTGTGCAATGCCGTCTGTATGAGGAACCATGCAGAACTAAAACAAATGTTCATTCTTGTACATGCTGTCAGGAACAATGCAGAACTAAAACAATCTCCTTCGCAAATGCTCTTGGCTAACAAAGAGTCTTGACACTGGAATGGTCGGTGTGGGGCACCCTGAGGTGTGGTAACTGGCCGGGTGGGCCATTAGCACCCTGACTGACTTCACTTCCAGGTGTATCGTTTCCCAGTAGCATCCTGCGCAGTGCACAAGGACTGCGGGACCTGCCTTAAGAGCAAGGACCCCCTGCAGTGTGGGGGTGGTGTGAGGACACCTGCACCACTAAAGCGCAGTGCCGCCAGTCTGATGGCAAAGAATGGACTGACCCACTGGATTACACTGCTGCCTGCCCTCCCGCCGCTATCCATTCGGTCAGTTAGACCTCTGTGTGTGTGTGTGTGTGTGTGTGTGTGTGTGAGTGTGTGTGTGTGTGTGTGTGTGTATAGTGTGTGTGTGTGTGTGTGTGTGTGTGTGTGTGTGTGTGTGTGTGTGTGTGTGTGTGTGTGTGTGTGTGTGTGTGTGTGTGTGTGTGTGTGTGTGTGTGTTAGTGTGTGTGTGTGTGTGTGTGTGTTGTGTGTGTGTGTGTGTGTGTGTGTGTGTGTGTGTGTGTGTGTGTGTGTGTGTGTAGTTCTATTTGATATGTGTAACAGATCAGAAGGTACAGGTAGTTATATTTGATGTATGTAACAGATCAGTAGGTATGTGTAGTACTATTTTATCTGTGTAATAGATCAGTTGGTACATGTAGTTCTGTTTGTTCTATAAAACAGATCGGTAAGAACATGTTACTGTATTTGATCTCTGCTGGACAGATCAGTAGGTACATATAGTTCTGTTTGTTCTATGTAACAGATCAGTAGGTGCATGTTATTCTATTTCATCTATGTAACAGATCATTAGATATATGTAGTTCTATTTGATATATGTAACAGATCTGAAGGTATATGTAATTCTATTTGTCCTATGTATCAGATTAGTAAGTACATGTAGTTCTATTTGTTCTATGTAGGAGACCTGTAGGTACCTATAGATCTATTTGATCCATGTAACAGATCAGTAGATATATGT
This sequence comes from Conus betulinus, assembly GCA_016801955.1. Taxonomy (NCBI): domain Eukaryota; kingdom Metazoa; phylum Mollusca; class Gastropoda; order Neogastropoda; family Conidae; genus Conus; species Conus betulinus. The sequence goes on along the minus strand of JADBJO010004230.1, from coordinate 168,135 downwards.
AATAATTCTATCTGATAAATGTAACAAATCAGAAAGTAAAAAGTAATTCTACTTGTTCTATGTATCAGATCAGGAAGTACATGTTCTTCTATTAGTTCTGTGTAACAGATCAGTAGCCAGATGTAGTTCTGTTTGAACCATGTAACAGATGGATAGATACATGTAGTTCTGTTTGAGCAATGTACAGATCAGTAGGTACATGCAGTTTATTTGAACTGAGTTACAGATCAGTAGATGCATATATAGTTGTATTTGAACTGTGTTACAGATCAGGAGGTACATGTAGTTCTATTTGATCTGTGTACAGCTCAGTAGATTCATGTAGTTCATTCTATATCATCTGTGTTACAGATCAATAGGTACAGGTAGTTCTGTATCATCTGTGTTGCAGATCAGTAGGCACATGCAGTTCTATATCATCTATGTTAGTACTGTTACAGATCAGTAGGTACATGTAGTTCTATATCATCAGTGTTACAGATAAGTGGTTCTGTATCATCTATGTTACAGATCAGTAGGTACATGTAGTTCTATATCATCTGTGTAAAAGATTAGTAGGTACATGTAGCTTTATATCATCTGTGTTACAGATCAGTAGTTCTATGTCATCTGTATTACTATTACAGATCAGTAGGTACATGTAGTTTTATATTATCTGTGTTACAGATTAGTAGGTACATGTAGTTCTATATCATTTGTGTAACAGATCAGTAGTTCTGTATAATCTGTGTTGCAGATCAGTAGGTATATGTAGGTCCATATCATCTGTGTTACAGATAAATAGTTCTGTATAATCTGTGTTACAGATCAGTAGGTACATGTAGTTCCATATCCTCCGTGTTACAGATCAGTAGTTCTATATCATCTGTGTTACAGTTCAGTAGTTCTCTATCATCTATGGTACAGATCAGGAGGTACCTGTAGATCTGTATCATCTGTGTTACAGATCGGTAGGTACATGTAGTTCTATATCATGTGCATTACAGATCAGTAGGTACTTGTAGTTCTCTATCACCTGCATTACGGATCAGTAGATATATGTAGTTCTATATCATCTGTTTCACAGTAGCTGTCTGTAGTTCTGTATCATCTCTGTTACAGATCAGTAGGTACATGCAGTTCTATATCGTCTGTGTTACAGATCAGTAGGTAACTGTAGTAGAAAGAAACTCGTGGAGAGCGTGGCAGCAGCGAGTCCTCAGAAGAGAAGCCCCCCCCTTCAAGCAAGTGTTTCGGCCCTTATCTCCTGACACTCTAGGGGGGTTGGGCCACACACGGTTCATGACTCCGAATGTCCCTCTGCTGCCCCCTTTTTTTCCCATCTTGGGATGAGCCATGGCTGGGATTCGAACCCATGCCCCTCTGGACATGCTCATTTTCCACTTAATGACTCATACACTAACCACTTAGCCACTGGGACTCCTGATATTTGTTGGAAAGTTAAGCCTTATGAAGTTCACTTTTGTTCCTCCTTACCAGATCCAGCTTGAACACCTCTCTGCTGCTTCTGCCATTGCTTTCAGGGCTCTGTTTTTTTTCCCTCCCTGCAACTGAGAGCTGTTTCATGAGGCTGTATGCAGACGTTCCTACAAACCCCTGTACCTAGCTCCAATTTCTGCAGTGAGGACTTTGACCTGATAGCCTCTCCTCAGGCTGTTGCCAGATCAGCATACTTTTCAGTCTTGTAGATTTGAGCTGCCTCCATTCTGTTCTCATATGGCACCGTGAGCTCGATCATGATCAGCTGCTTGGTTGACTGAGAGTGGACTACTGTGTCTGGTCTCATGCCACTCTTGCTGATTATTTCTGGGTGACTCTTCCATTCTGGGAGGTCTGCAGTGCACTCCCCAGTCATCTGCCCCGTCCAGCAGACTCTGCCTGCATGTTCCGAGTGGCACTGTTGTTCTTGGCCATGATTCGCTGCCTCCTGCCGTGAAAGAATGTTGTGGGTGCTTTTGGAGTCCTGATTTTCCCTTTTGTGGTGTTGGTACTAGCCCAGACTACTTGTACAATCTCTTTGAGCACTTGGTTGTGCCTCCATGTGTACCTTCCTGAGCCAGGGCTACTTTACATGAGCTTAGGACATGCTCCACTGTTTGTTTTTCATGGCAGAGGGGGCATGAAGGATCGTCTGTTTTTTCCCCACTTCACCAGGTTTGTAGTTCTATATCATCTGCATTACAGATCTCTAGGTACATGTAGTTCTTTATCATCTGTGTTACAGATCAGTAAGTACATGTAGTTCTGTATATGTCTGTGCTGCAGATCAGTAGGTACATGTACTTCTCTATCATCTGTGTTACAGATCAGTAGTACCTGTAGTTCTCTATCATCTGTGTTACAGATCAGTAGGTACCTGTAGTTCTCTATAATCTGTGTAACAGATCAGTAGGTACATGTAGTTCTCTATAATCCGTGTTACAGATCAGTAGGTACATGTAGTTCTCTATAATCGGTGTTACAGATCAGTAGGTACATGTAGTTCTCTATCATCTGTGTTACAGATCAGTAGGTACATGTAGTTCTCTATCATCTGTGTTACAGATCAGTAGGCACATGTAGTTCTCTATAATCCGTGTTACAGATCAGTAGGTACATATAGTTCTCTATCATCTGTGTTACAGATCAGTAGGTACATGTAGTTCTCTATCTTCTATTTTACAGATCAGTAGGTACATGTAGTTCTCTGTAATCCATGTTACAGATCAGTAGGTACATGTAGTTCTCTATCATCTGTGTTACAGATCAGTAGGTACATGTAGTTCTCTATCTTCTATTTTACAGATCAGTAGGTATATGTAGTTCTCTGTCATTTGTGTTAAGATCAGTAGGTATATGTAGTTCTCTATCTTTTATTTTACAGATCAGTAGGTACATGTAGTTCTCTGTCATCTGTGTTAAGATCAGTAGGTACATGTAGTTCTCTATCCTCTGTGGTACAGATCAGTAGGTACATGTAGTTCTCTATCTTATGTGTTACAGATCAGTAAGTACATGTAGTTCTCTATCTTCTGTGTTACAGATCAGTAGGTACATGTAGTTCTCTATCATCTGTGTTAAAGATCAGTAGGTATATGTAGTTCTCTATCTTCTGTGTTACAGATCAGTTTGTACATGTAGTTCTGTATCAACTGTTACAGATCAGTAGGTACCTGTATTTCTTTATCATCTGTGTTGCATATCAGTAGGTGCATGTAGTTCTGTATCATCTGTTACAGATCAGTATGAACCTGTATTTCTATGTCATTTGTGTTACAGATCAGTAGGTACATGTACTTCCATATCCTCTGTGTTACAGATCACTCCCCAGTCAGGGCCCGTGGTTGGAGGGACAAAGCTGACAATCAGAGGCACAGACTTCGGCATGGACTCTAATGTTGTAGATCGCACCGTCAGCGTTGGCAACACCACCTGTCATGTGGACTCTGTCAGCGCTACTGAGTGAGCACTTTGCCTGTCGGCCGTTACAGATGGGTGTCTGTATGTTGTGTGTGTGATGACTGAGCATGCCAGCTCTTAAGATGGGTTTCTGTATGTTCTGTGTGATGACTTAGCTTACCAGGTCCTAATATAGGTGTCTGTATGTTCTGTGTGATGACTTAGCCTACCACTCTTAAGATGGGTTTCTGTGTGTTCTGTGTGATGACTTAGCCTACCAGGTCCTAATATGGGTGTCTGTATGTTCTGTGTGATGACTTAGCCTACCACTCTTAAGATGGGTTTCTGTGTGTTCTGTGTGATGACTTAACCTATGAGCTCTTAAGATGAGTTTCTATTTGTTCAGTGAGATTACTTAGCCTATCAGCTCTTGATATGGGTTTTGGTGTGTACTGTGTGATGATTTAGCTTACCACTCTTAAGATGGGTTTCGGTATGTACTGTGTGATGACTTAACCTATCAGCTGTTCAGATGGGTTTCTGTGTGTACTGTGAGATGAATTAGCCTATCAGCTGTTAAGATGGATTTCTGTGTGTACTGTGTGATGACTTAGCCTATCAGCTGTTAAGATGGGTTTCTGTGTGTACTGTGTGATGACTTCGCCTATCAGCTGTTCAGATGGGTTTCTGTATGTACTGTGTGATGACTTAGCCTTGACTTAGCCAATCAGCTGTTAAGATGGGTTTCTGTGTGTACTGTGTGATGACTTAACCTACCAGCTCTTAAGATGGGTTTCTGTATGTACTGTGTGATGAGTAAGGCCAAAAGCTGTTATGATGAGTTTCTGTGTGTACTGTGTGATGACTTAGCCACCAGCTCTTTAGATAAGTTTCTGTATATTCTGTGTGATGACTTAGCCTACCAGGTCTTAAGATGAGTTTCTGTATGCTCTGTGTGATAACTTAACATATCAGCTCTTTAGATAAGTTTCTGTATGTTCTGTGTGATGACTTATCCTACCAGGTCTTAAGATGGGTTTCTGTATGTTCTCTGTGATGACTTATCCTACCAGGTCTTAAGATGGACTTCTGTATGTGCTGTGTGATGACTCGGCCTGTCAGCTCTAGAGATGGGTTTCTGTATGTTTTTTTTTAAAAATTATTTTTTTGCTGTCCCAACCTCTGCGCCACCTCAGAGGCATTGCACTCATGCCGCTCATTCCGACACCCCCCATCACAACCACAGCTTGGTTGGCCCCGCCACAGCCCCGGCACCGGCAATCCATAGGGAGCAGTCATTGTGTCAAGAGGCAACCCACCAGAGGAGACACTGCACTGCTGCCGAGTCACTTCAGTGGTGTTCAGTGGCACCTGTTCTGATCTAACATATGCAGGACACCACCTACTAAGCCCCCTACTGACGACAATAATTGCTTAGTTGCGGAGCCGGCGTGAGTGAGCTTTCCCTCCAGAGGGCGCCACCACGTCTGTCAAACGACAGCCCCCATGGACTCGCCGATACCAGTGACCCCAATGGAACCAACCAAGACCACAGACGTGGAGAGGACGTTGAAACAGGTCACCATGGGAGCAGGGCATGAAGGGCCACAGAATTTGAGACATTTTTTTTTTTGCTGATGCTGATCGATGAGAATGAGGATGATTAAGATGATGCTACAGATTTCCATTTCGGTCTGAGACTACATGACAGGACTGTACTCTACGCTTCCTTTCATAATGTATCCCGGCGTCAACCAGGCCCGAGAGATACAGGTACCTGCAGTGTTGGTCAGGAAATTTGAGCAACATTCTCAGAAACATCCATTACTTGGATGAAACTCGACTGTGTGGTCCCAGTCTTCCCAACTGAGTCCGCAGCAAACTCAACTCTGGTTAGAACCAGTCAGGGCAGAAAAACCCACATGACTCTGATGGGATTCGAACCCACGACCTCCCAGCCGGGAGCCCGTGACGCTAACCACTTCGCCACGGCGGCTGGTGGGTTTCTGTATGTTCTGTGTGATGACTCGGCCTGTCAGCTCTAGAGATGGGTTTCTGTATGTACTGTGTGATGACTCGGCCTGTCAGCTGTAGAGATGGGTTTCTGTATGTTCTGTGTGATGACTTGGCCTGTCAGCTCTAGAGATGGGTTTCTGTATGTTCTGTGTGATGGTTCGGCCTATCAGCTCTCTAGAGATGGGTTTCTGTTCTGTGTGATGGCTTGGCCTGTCAGCTCTAGAGATGGGTTTCTGTATGTTCTGTGTGATGGCTCGGCCTATCAGCTCTTGAGATGGGTTTCTGTATGTTCTGTGTGATGGCTTGGCCTGTCAGCTTGTGCAGTTGGGGTTAGATATGTACTGTGCAAGGATTTACACTGATAGCTTGTCAGGTGGGTTTCTGTATTTAATATATGAGGATTTAGCATGTAAGCTCCTACAGATGGGTTTTTTTCTTTGAGGATTTAGCCTGTAAGCTCCTACAGATGGTCTTTCTTAGCCTGTAAGCTCATACAGATGGGTTTTTTTTTTTTAAGGTCTAAGCCTGTAAGCTCATACAGATGGGTTTCTTTATTTTGTAAGGTCTTAACCTGTAAACTCATACAGATGGGTTTCTTTATTGATTGTGTGAGGACTTAGCCTGTATACTTATATAGACGGGTTTCTTTATTTATTGTGTGGGGGGACTTAACCTGTATGCTTATATAGACGGGTTTCTTTATTCACTGTGTGGGGAATTAGCCTTTGCACTGTGTGAGGACTGAGACTGTTAGCTTGAACAGATGGGTTTCTGTACATACTGTGTGAGGAAATAGCCTGTTAGCTGTTACCAGTGGGTTTATGGATGTACAGTGTTAGAACTTAGACTGTGTACTCATACAGATGAGTTTCTTTATGCACAGCAGGAGGAGGAAGGTGGCAAGGGGAGTTGGTTGTGCATGTAATAGTGGGCACATTGCAAGAGACTAGAATGGACTGAAAATTCATTGCGACCGATTCTCTGGGTTATGAAAGTATTAGAATGTTGAATTGTATTTCAGATTATTTGAGTTACTGTTTTTGTACATTTATTTACTTATTTTTGTATTCTGAAAGTGCTGCTTTCTGAGAAATGAGACTCTCCATAAAATCCTCACACATTAAACCTTCTAATATAACTTTCTTTGTAAAAAATCTTTGAAAGTAACACTTCTTGTGAAAACCTTCCCAAACAGCATTACACCATCAGTAAAAAATCCTCCAAAATAACGCACCAATACAAACCTCCTTAAACTTGCCAATAAAAACAGCAAAAGTAACAATGTCAGCAAAACCTTCCAAAATAATGGTGCCAATAGAAATCTCCATATAAGAATCTGAATGAATCCCTGCAAAATAAAACTCCATCAAGGTAACCATCCAAAATAATACTTCCCAATCATTGCTATCCAAAGTAACATGCGAAATAGATTGTTTTTATATTTAGAAATCTGAAATGAGTAGGACTGTATTAATTGTAATTCATTAGGAAATAAGTATTTGAGTTTGTAAGAAATATATGTAAAACTGTTTTTTTGCATATTGTTGGAAATTAGTATAAGATTGTGCTATTTATAAATCACTGCAGAATTTACATAAGACAGTGATGTTTACAGGTTGTTTGAAAATGTGTTTAAGACAGTGGTGTTTGCAGAGAATTGTAAAATTTGCCATATCTGTACGGCTGGTAAATGTGTACAAAAGTGTGTGTGGTTGCAGCCTATTGCCCAAAGTGTTCAGTGCTGTATTTTTTTTGCAACCTTTTGGCACACTGCACTGTTCACAGGCTGGTTTGTGAGGTTCAGCCGGCGGCAGGCCCAGGGCAGGCCTATGTGTCTGTCTCTGTGTCCGATGACAGCCACTCTGATGAACGTCCCTACAATGTCCATGGTACGGACTCTTCTGAAGACATCTACACTTTCACAGTAAGTCATGGTAACGTTCCCACAGTGTCCATGATACTGACTCTTCTGAGGACATCTACACTTACACAGTAAGTCATGGTAACGTCTCAACAGTGTCTGTGATACCGACTCTTCGAGGACATTTACACTCTCACAGTAAGTCATGGAAATGCCCCTACAATGTCCATGGTACTGACTCTTATGAGGACATTTACACTCTCACAGTAAGTTATGGTAATGTTCCTACATTCTGCATGGTACCAGCTCTTTTAAGGACATCTACACTCTCAGAGTAAGTCATGGTAACGTCTCTACAGTGTCTGTGGTACCGACTCTTCTGAGGACATCTATACTCTCACAGTAAGTCGTGGTAACGTCCCTACAGTGTCCATGATACCAGACTCTTCTGAGGACATCTACACTCTCACAGTAAGTCGTGGTATATCCCCTACAGTGTCCATGTACCAGACCCCTCTGAGGACATCAGACACTCTTACAGTAAATCATGGTGATATTTATACAGTGTCCATGCTAGGACTGACTCACCCAGTAAATCATGGACATCTACACTCTCCATAGTAAACCCCAGGCAACACTCTCATACAAAACCATGGCAATGTCGTACAATGTCCATGGTACTCTTCTTCTGAGGACATCTACACTCTCACAGTAAGTCATGGTGATGTTTTTCCAGTGTCTGTAGCACTGACTCCACCTAGAACATCTACACTCTCACAGTAAGTCATGGCAATGTCCTTACAATGTCCATGGTATCAACTCTTCTAAGACATCTAAACTCTCACTGAAAGTCATTGTAATGTTCCTACAATGTCTTCGGTCGGTACCGACTCTTCTGAGGACAATTACACTCTCACAGTAAGTCATGATAATGTCCCTAGAATGTCTGTGATACACTTCTAACAACATCTGCTAATACATCTGCGCCCTCACATTAAGTCATGGTAATGTCCCTACAGTGTCTAACGTGGGTCATGCTAACTTTTCTACAGTGTCTGTTGTAGTACTGACTTTCCTGAAGCCATCTTCAGTGTCTACAGTAAGTCATGTCAGTGTGCCTTCAGTGTCTACAATAAGTCACGACAGTGTCCCTTCAGTGTCAACAGAAAGTCATGACAGTGTCCCTACATTGTGTATAGTAAGTCATGACAGTGTCCCTACATTGTGTATAGTACAGTCATGACAGTGTCCCTACATTGTGTATAGTAAGTCATGACAGTGTCCCTACATTGTGTATAGAAAGTCATGACAGTGTCCCTACATTGTGTATAGAAAGTCATGACAGTGTCCCAACATTGTGTATAGTAAGTCATGACAGTGTCCCTATTGTGTATAGTAAGTCATGACAGTGTCCCTACATGTGTATAGTAAGTCATGACAGTGTCCCTACATTGTGTATAGAAAGTCATGACAGTGTCCCTACATTGTGTATAGTATAGTAAGTCATGACAGTGTCCCTACATTGTGTATAGTAAGTCATGACAGTGTCCCTACATTGTGTATAGTAAGTCATGACAGTGTCCCTACATTGTGTATAGTAAGTCATGACAGTGTCCCTACATTGTGTATAGTAAGTCATGACAGTGTCCCTACATTGTGTATAGTAAGTCATGACAGTGTCCCTACATTGTGTATAGTAAGTCATGACAGTGTCCCTACATTGTGTATAGTAAGTCATACAGTGTCCCTACATTGTGTATAGTAAGTCATGACAGTGTCCCTACATTGTGTATAGTAAGTCATGACAGTGTCCCTACATTGTGTATAGTAAGTCATGACAGTGTCCCTACATTGTGTATAGAAAGTCATGACAGTGTCCCTACATTGTGTATAGTAAGTCATGACAGTGTCCCTACATTGTGTATAGAAAGTCATGACATTGTCCCTTCAGTGTCAACAGTAAGTCATGACAGTGTCCCTACATTGTGTATAGAAAGTCTTGACGGTGTCCCTACATTGTCTAAAGTAAGTCATTCCAGTGTCCCACAGTATCGACAGTAAGCATGCTAGTGTCCCTAAAGTATCTACATTAAGTCATGCCAATGATCCTACAGTGTCTTCAGTAAGTTATGCCAGTGTCCCTACAGTGTCTTCAGTAAGTTATGCCAGTGTCCCTACAGTGTCTACAGTAAGTCATGCCAAGGTCCCTACAATGTCTCCAGTAAGTCATGCCAATGTCTCTACAGTGTCTACAGTTAGTCATGGTAACGTTCTTACAGTGTCTGTAGTAAGTCATGGTAATGTCCTTACAATGTGGACAGGAAGTCATTGTTATGTCCTTACAGTGTCTATGTAAGTCATGGTAATGTCCTTACAGTGTCTATAGTAAGTCATGGTAATGTCCTTACAGTGTCTATAGTAAGTCATGATAATGTCCTTACAGTGTCTATAGTAAGTCATGGTAACGTCCTTAGAGTGTCTATCGTAAGTCATGGTAACGTCCTTACAGTGTCTATAGTAAGTCATGGTAATGTCCTTACAGTGTCTATAGTAAGTCATGGTAATGTCCTTACAGTGTTTGTAGTAAGTCCTGGTAGTGTCCTTACAGTAGGTACCGGCAGCCCTTCTTTCAGCATACGGGAAAGTGCAGCCGAGTGAAAAATATGCTTGTTTTCAATAGGCAGTATCTATGAATAACGCGTTTAGAATCAGATAAAATTGTGAAGAATAAAGAATACAGTTTCCTTTTGAACTCTGTGCTTTTATTTGTGTTTGCAACAGACGGTATAATGATTGTTTCATTCCAAATACAACCATCCATTCACACGAAAACGAAGCGTGACACACATCCTGATGTGCTGCAGGTGGCATTTGGCCGAGCATTCGAGTTACACTGTGCCGAAAATCAACCCATACAATGTGTTCATTCCATTCATTGGCATTTAAATAGGTTAGAATAAAAGAGCATATTTCAAGTTTTATTTCAATATTTTTTCTTTTTAGTACGATGTGTTCAAATTAATTAAATCAAAGTTTTTATGAGGCTTGTTACAAGTGTTGTCTTTCCAACGTCGTTGCTAAAAAACTTGCGAAAAAAACATACACATTAACGATGCGCTAGAAAGGCCGTTCTCTCCCGCATTCATTGGTGCATCAAGCTAAGCGATTGGTTGAATGCTCTAAAAGCGCAAGCCAGTCAAAGCGAAGGTATCAAATGCAAACATTTGCTCTTCATCCAAGATTTCAGCAATGGCGGAACGAAGCCGAGATCCAACAATGACCCAGTTGAATGCGTTAATCGTTGTTGAATTGCAAGACGCACTTGGTAAGGTAACGCATATAATAACAAACCAGAACATTAATGAAACGATTCAGCTATTTTATTTCGCATAATACCGTGCCAATACTTAGTTATTTTGTTCGTAATTCAGCTGGTGTTCGTCAAGATTAAACAGGTCGGAAATGGCCCACGTGTTGCGCCGTTCGAAGCGATCGTATTTCTGTACAAGACAAACTAATGAAAATAGATATCAGTAATGGGCTTCACTTATGTCGATTCATGTATTTGTGAACTGGTTGCTGATTCCATTACATGATTACAGAGAAAAGCGTAGTTAAAAACATCTGTTTGAGACAGATATTCAAACCAGAAGCTAGAACCGCGCATACAATACGGTCAGAGGCTTTGAAAGCACTGTCTTCTGATAATGACCAACGATCGAAACACAGATCATTACTGTCCTACTCAATGTGCAAAGCGTATTTGGGGGTAAAAAAAAAAAAGAGAGAGAGAGAGAAACAGTCTGAAGTTGGACAGTAAGGAGGGTGTAGTGGGGATTGGGGTGGGGGGGGGGGTCACTGTCGAGTCAATCCGACTCAACGAAGTTTAGTTTAGCAATCTCATTTTTTTTTTTTTCCTAGTGTATTTGAAATTTCTGTCATTTAACTTTAAAGATTTGCTTTCTCCCCCCCCCCCCCCCCCCCCCCCCCCCCCCTCCCTCCCTCCCCTCCTTACTGGCAAACACAGCAAGCCTTTGAACACTTACTGATTACTTTCAAGTAAATCTGCTAGAATGCAACTATGGTAGCATTATTTTGCCAAGACATTACATTGTTGTGACAGCAACATTTATGATATTTTTTTGTGATTGTATGTTATGCTCCACAGTTATTTATATTGCTGTAACAGCACAAACATACTGAATAAACAGAGTAGTTGATAAAAAGGTAGAGTCTAAAATAAAGTTAAAATAAAGTTTAATTTTACCTTTTGTTTAAAAAAAAAAGCATCATAACGTATATTTTTGTTCTTTTACATTCACAATGATTAAATCAACAAGTTAATTCAAAATCATAATGATGAAATACTTAACATGTTATTGGCAATGCTTAAATCACACCCTGTTGACAAAATAATGTGTTGCAAAGGATGTACCTTTTGTTTACAAAGAATGTGCAATACATTTTTGCTTACAAAGAACAACAGATACTAAAATTAAATTCTAAGGAATGGACAGTGAGAAGTAACAAACTCACACACACACACACACACACACACACACACACACACACACACACACACACACACACACACACACACACACACACATATCACACAATGATGAAGAAAGAGACAGGGAAATTTACATAAAAGCATGCTCTCATAGTTCAGATAAGTGGTCCTATGCCATGCTTTAATTTTTTTTCTCAGTAATTTCACACACGCACACTCACACACCGCATGATATTGCACAATGATGAAGAAACAGACAGGGAAATTTACATAAAAGCATACACTCATAGTTCAATTAAGTGGTCCTATGCTATGCTTTAATGGGTTTTTTTTTTTCAGTAGTTTCATGCATGCACACATACACACACACACACACACACACACACACACACACACACACACACACACACACACACACCACATGATATTGCCCAATGATGAAGAAACAGACAGGAAAATTTACATAAAAGCATGCACTCATAGTTCAATTAAGTGGTCCTGTGCCATGCTTTAATGTTTTTTCTTTCTTTTCATTTTTTTTTCTTTAACTGAGAAAATGCATCCACATTTTTTATATTTGTTTAACCTTTACCAGAGCTTGTGGGTGAAAAAATACCCAGACTGTCGTTTAAATCTTCATAACTCACTCAGTTTTCATAATATGTAACTTAAGGTTTATGACTTTGTTCATTGTGTATTTGTGCTTGCCCCCATTAAATATTGTGATGTTTTGGTGGTAAATAAAAGGAGAAAATAATAAAAGCTTATAATCCTCGCCAGATACTGTGGGTGGCATGTCACCCATACGAATTAAAGAAGCATTCTCACATGCTGGAGCTTGTGGGTGGCTGGTCACCCCTATCCTTCATATAGGCCACAGCCTTTACCTGACATGCCAGGGTTCGTGGGTGGTTGGTCACCCAAAACCTTTATATAGGCCACAGTCTTTACCACACATGCCAGTGTTCACTGTTGGCTGTGTTGTAAGTTGGAGGACCACCAGACCAGGATAACGTGGATGAGGTGTGAGCTGTGTCTCCACTTCAACTTTTCCTAGGCAGAGCAGTTGCGCTTGGGACTGTTGAAGTGATGGTGACCAAGGAGAGATGGAGACATAAGAAGTTATCACCCATTTTGAGGATGCAGTCATGCAGCAACAATGATGAAATCAGTGAACATGCCACTGATTGCCTTCTGGAAGACTTATCTTACCAAAATTGGCCAGAATGTAGTTTTCTATGATGATGATTTGGCAGTGTGTCACAGATCCACTCTCCTGAGAAAGCAGACATTAATTTTCTGAGGAAATTTGCTCTTGTAAACAACACGCTTGTGTGGCATACCAAGACAGACACAGATTTGGTGCAAAGCATATCTGTGTTTGCCAGTGACTTCAACATAGTCTCCAAAACAACTACTGGCCATGCCTGGTCTGTTCCAATTATTAATGAATTCTGCCTGAAGTGTGCTGCATACAAAAAGAACTATACATAGTCAGCCCAATCTGTCCATCAGCAAGAGTGCACTTCCCACCGTTATCGTAAGTGACCTTTTGTTTGGTGGCTGCCAACACTTGTCAGAAACAGCAAAAATAAGATGATTTTATAAATAACAATACAGACAACATCATACCAAATTTTTGTTGAAATCTGTCAATAAGTTTTGAAAAACTGTCGGTTTTAATTCGGGCATCATCATCATTCTGCCCCTGTTGGCCACTATTCTAATACAGGAAATAAAATGTTAGGTACAAAATAACAAAAATGTACACTGTGATTTACAGGCGACGACTTGGCAGAGCGCCATGGGCGCTTTTTGGCGACAAAGTAGGGTGACCTAACTCCCGATACTCTCACGATCCTAGTTCATGAGATAAAAAGCCAGCAATAAACGTCATAGTTGGGGGATGGTCTGGCCCATGCTCACAACCATTTGCTTTGTCAGAACACTATTCAGTTCAGTGTTTTATTGACTTTATTCCGATTGTTTTTCCATTCACTATGACGTCACCACCAAGCACTTTACGTACTCGACCTTGCCGTACATTTACCACAGATCAAGTGCTGGGAATATTGAATAGACAGTTGGTTGTTCCTAATACAGATGAAGAAGAAGACCCAGACAGCCACGAGTAAAGAACGATAGTGAGGGCTTGACCGAATTATTCCAACGTGAAGCGTTGGACCGTTGCCAACTTGTATGAGAGGCTGATAAGACGCCCACTTACTACCCTACCGTGTGCCCCAGTGTTTTTTTGCGTTGAGCCAGCCAGCACTGACTGACTGTTCACTAACTCTATGTGAGGGAGCCAACTAAGACTTTAGGCAACGAACTTCACACACACGCTGTGGGCCCACTCTCGCTGGTCGAGGTTGAAGGGGGCGTGGCCAACTGACACGTGAGAGGCGAGTATCACAGACGTGTTTCGAGGTGGGTGTACAGCTGATTATATAGATCAACTGAATGGCAAGGGTTCAGAGACCAACAGGCACATGAATGACTTTGTGTTCATAAAAAAAAATATATATATATATATTACTGTTGAGAGTGAAAGGGAAGTGTGTGTGTGTGTGTGTGTGTGTGTGTGTGTGTGTGTGTGTGTGTGTGTGTGTGTGTGTGTGTGTGTGTGTGTGTGTGTGTGTGTGTGTGTACATGTGTGTGTGTGTTCCCTTTTTTTTTTACATGTGTACCAGTTAGGCATAAGAATGTGTGTGTGTGTGTGTGTGTGTGTGTGTGTGTGTGTGTGTGTGTGTGTGTGTGTGTCCTGCTATTGGAGTAGTTGTATTTGTGGCTGTTTCATGCACTTTCTGTTGGAAATACCATACTTTCTGGTCTTCAGTTGTGAGTGGAGTATTTTCCTCCTCCATTGAGAGTTTGTTGGCATTCTTTCTTTATTTTTTACGCTTAGAAGAAACATAAACATTTTTTTTTTTATTTGCATTTTTTTTTGCACTTGAAATCACTAAAAAAAATTGAAATTGTTGTTGACTTACCATTACTAACATGTTATGATATAATAAAAGTACAGTGTATCTCCTCCATTTTACAAAAAATAGCATGAGAATTGGTTGTTTAGTTCCAGAGATATCCGCGTTTCACATATGCTGGTATACAATAAGAGCTTTTTTTGAAAAAATGGCTGGCGATGGAGATTTATGCAAAAGAAGAACCCCCATTTTTTCCGCCCGCCCAAATTGCAATATTTCCTGTTTTTAGCACACAAGTTTTCATAAATGTTTTATAGCAGATACCTCAGAAAAAAATGACTTTGTACAACTTAGAGAGTGTGTCCAAATCACTGGAAACTCTGAAGTGGCTATTCTTACTGTGCTGCAGTGCTTCAAAGTAGCCACATCATGCAGATTCGAAAAGCGCGCTGAATTGTGATTTATTACAAGTTTAACACATTATCACACAAAAGCCATGTAAACTGATACCATGGAACATACTTGTTCAAAGAGTGTAGTTTGTATAGATTGAGAACACCAATTTATAACCAGATGTATCAATTATGTATCATCCTATTGGCTTTCATACTTGGTAGATATCTCATTTTGTCAGGTGCATAAAAACGTTGCAACTTTAAACTGCAATACCTCGAAAATGACTGAAGATAGAGACTTCATTCTTGTTCTGTTTTGTATGTTTTTTCCATTTATTTTGCAATGATACAGATCTTAAGTATGATGAAAAACAATATGCTAATTTTGGCTGCTGGTGCCTACTTAGAGTGTGTACAGAAAGCCATGATAATGTCCTGAAGTGTCTACAGAAAGTCATGATAATGTCCTTACATTGTGTATAGTAAGTTATGATAATGTCCTTACAGTGTCTACACAAAGTCATGGTAATGTCCTTACAGTGTCT